>JAGXCT010034992.1:0-78413 GCA_022495035.1 Philopotamus ludificatus
GGCAAAGACCCGCCCCAGGGTTATAAGGCCACTGTTTAGTTTAGTTAGTTTAGTTATATTTATGAAGAATTCATCAATATCGACTTGAAACGCTTAGAGTCTCTGATAGACCGCAAGGATGACGTTGTTTACGAACATATTTTTTTAGTGTATTTTAATTTATTATTTATCTATTTTTTTATTTGCAGGTATGATCCGAAGAAAGGATTCTTCTGCCAGCTCGTTAACGGCGATCACACCAAATGCTTAGGCAAATCGAAGGGCAGAAACTATCCGCCGATGGACGAGAGATCGTCAAAATTTTTACAAAGATATTACATGCCGCACAATACAGCTCTCGTTAAACTGCTGAAGAAGTTCGGCAACCGAACCATACCGCACTGGCTCAAAGACGATCTCTCCACATCCTCATAGCAACACTGTCTATGAAGCTGGAGCTTCATAGAAATTATCGCAGTGATCTATATAAATTATATAGTAATATAATGCCATTTTATACGAGCAGCCATATTGCAAATTGTGTCATTCGTGGGACTAATCCGTGTGAGAACTGCAGTGTTTTTTAAATAAAAATATACTCACAATGTATTTGTATACATATTTATATCGTGTATATAATATAAATGTACGTATTTGCCATATGAAAAAAGATGTTTACTATAAGTATTTTGATATATTTCAGTTACATAAATTCATATCATAAAATTATAGTATTTTTAAATAATATGCTTTACATCTGATTACTATATCCAGCTGATTAAATCCTATACATGTATTTATTACCAAAGAATATTTAATTTTAATTACATATTTGAAACCTTTACAGTTTATATTATCTAAGTGTGTGTGAATATTCTCGAAGTTATAAATCTTAACAAATTACGTATATCAATATTAATAATTAATCCGTGCATTGATTTAATTTTTTTTTATTGATTCACATTCCATGAAAATAATTTATGCTTTTCTTTCGCAATGTGCCATTTATTATTTATAATAACAATGCACAAACTATGTATAGTTTTTGAATTCCATATCGCCCAAACACTGTGGAGAAATACTATGTATATGATATTTTAATTAACTGGCTTTAGAAGCTGACGGGTTTTGTTTAATATTTTATTTTATATTAAAAAGAATAATAATGAAATTTCTCTCGATATAAATGTGTGTAATTTGTTTTAGATGTTACACTAAAATATTTAAATGTAATATAAATGTGATTAGTTTATCGTTTGCGATACAATAACATATGAAAGCAATTATTCCCGTGAATTTTTGAAATTAATGTGTATTTTTGTATAACGACATTGATATTAAATGTGTTTTTAAAGTTTACGAGCAAATTTTGTATCACGTGTATAGTTCGATGTGTAGAGAAATTAATGAACGCCTGATAACTTTAACATATCTTACCTGTTACAGTTATTTAAAATAAAATGTTATAGATTAGGTAAAATATATATTTAAAAGTGTATAAATAAATATATATATATATATGAATGAACATTTATATGCCTATATAAATTCTAGTATTTGTTTGTAATTTTCTAATTATTTACAATCGCGTGTTGATTGATTTACGTTTGAATAATTCATGTGAATCTGGTTGAATTTAATTCTTGTTAACGTTGAGGATCTTATTGTTGAAAGTGTTAGATGATAATCTAAATTGTTCGTATTATCAGTGCTATATTTTCGATTACTCGCATATAAATGACATTTCAATATCTAGTCAGTTATATTATTTTAGATTTCAGTTCCGTTTGATACGTACCGCTCGCTATGAATAAATTTATGTAGTTAATTATGTGATTGCAGACCAGTGAAACGAATCGGATTATCGGTATACATCTTCATTGATTATTGTGTTTGTACTTAAATTTGTTTTAACCGAGTGTTTAATTGATTTTTATATGAAATATACATGTTCGTCTATCGATACCATAGGTTTAATTTTAGTAATGAAATCATTTTATTTTGTATATATACGTTTAATACAAGCCTAGTGGATGTTATCAACTAGGATCTATCTCGATTAATGAAATAAAAATACTTACTGACAATAAATTATTAAAAATTTCAACATTCTACTAAGATTTTTTTATTTAGGATGGAACCGCCATCTCCACTATTCCCATAAACTCGATTACTTAATTAGTTTTTAGTTTGTGGCGGTTATTCCACACGATAGCAACAATTATAATTTATTATTTTTGTGTTACGAACGGTCAACGCTGAACTCAACTTCAGTAAACCCCCCTATAACGTCCAGATAGGTTCCACGTTATGGCGGGGAAGGTATAGGGGGGTTTGACGTTATAGGAATGTACGTTATAGGGGGGTTTACTGTACTTCCATGATGACTCAGGAGACTTTCCTCTCGTCTCCCTTGAAATCTTATAGACACGGTATAACTATCATTTTACTAACTTCAGACAAGCTGACTGTTACCATCGCGGACGTGAGACCGCAGACTGGCATGCCACTGTAGAGCCCCCAGCCGGCCTCTCGTCAGAGATCACCCAAGAAGCTTGCTCCTCAACAGATACTCTTGGCATCAGACCGCCATGAGTGCCGTCAATGGCATAGATCACCATCAGATTTACAGACGAAGTATTGCGTGTTCACGCTGCAACTGCGGGCGGAAGTTGCTACTAAAGAATTAGATAAAAATCAATCATGGAAGGGACATGACTCGGACCATGGCGAGCCTTTACTCTCGCCGGTGGACGAAATGCAAACATAGTTTGTATAGTTGAACACATCGACACATTTACTAAATAGAAAGAATTGTTGCGCGGCAGCTGTTAGGTTATGAAGTAAGCACGTGATCGAGCGACGTCCTGGTGCGCTCTCTGTCGCGACCTCTGACAAATGACAGCACTCCTGGCGGTCGAAGTCAGAGTGTCGTAGAGGCATACTTTCATGATGATCCTCGACGAGGGGGCCGGCTGAGGCTCAGGTTGCTCGACGCTAATGCCAGTCACCAAGGTCCCCAAGTCGTGGATGCTGAGGCGGAAGTCTTGGCTTCGGTCTGGTTGGCTGCGCTGATATTATCGGTGTCGAAATAAATAGCCATACAGAGGACGGAAGTCTCCAGCATCGTCATGGCGAAATGTAGGAGCGTGTTCACGCTGCAACTGCGGGCGGAGGTCTGCGCGGGGGAAGCGTGGTAGATTTCCGGAGACGCCGCGTATTATTGCCAAGGCACAACACGACGTTGGTCCAAACACGTGGAATAATCACCACAAGTCCCATGGTGCATTTACGTGACGCATCATGGCGTTAATTAAAATGATTAGTGCAAAAACCACTACAGTTTCAATGATGCAGTGTCCCTCTGTACACAGTCTAACCACGTCAGCCTTGGCCTTCCTTTCCTCCGGGGACAGGAAGGCTTGTTAACCATAAGCCTTTTCCGGAGTCTGTCTGTTCCGCATCCTTGACACGTGACTGACTCACCGGAGTCTGGCCACTCTGACAACAGCTGTAATGGGTATATCCTTGTATAGTCGGCACAGCTCCTCGTTGCTTCGGATACGCTATTCCTTGTCGTCGAATACGGCTCCAAATATTCGTCTCTAAAATATCCATTTGTCGCTTATCTTGTTTTGTCAAAGCCCTGTAAAGGGGGCGCGACAGTAGTACCAAAAAGGTAACCCGTCGCTGCCTCCAATGTTAAGGCACCCGAGCTCGCGTATCAAAAGGTACACGACCACTGGCGCCAAAACGTTCGCTCGTCCGGTAGTTGACGATCGCGCTTCGAAGATCGAGATCAAAGTGAAACGAGCTTTGTTTGTTGATGATGTTTATTGAGAATTGCAGGTATCGTCAGTTCGATGATAAGGATCAGAGACGTATCTCCGGTACGAGAGAAATCACGGAGATATGACTGCTATGACGGCGTGAGCGAATATGATGTGTATGGCTCCAAAACGGGACATATTTATACCCGGTCCTGTGAGTCACGTGACGATGATGTCACCGACTTTTGGCGGAACCGTTTCCCGCGTAAAATGTGTTCTGTGACACACTTTACGTAAGAAGGATAGGGGCGCACTCGAGAATATCGAGAGCCCAGAAATGATACGGGCAGACTATGTCGGTTTATAACAGCCCTATAATGAAAGCGGTATGTTGAAAGGAGCCTGATGAGGTTCACGTAGAGCTTGACTTTAAACTTCCATCAGATATCTAAAGTAGCACCGATTTGCCAGCATGGTTCTTCTTGGTACTTCCAAATTGGTTTCATTGTTATTTGTAATAAGTGACCCTAAAACGACCCTAAACGCTCCTAGTGATTTTCATCTTTCCCAACACCTCAAGAAATTCCTGTCCGTTCAGCGTTTTGAATGACAAAGAGGCAGAGATGGTTGGTTACAACGACATGATATTCGAAAGCTGGTCCCATGGAATGACAAATGTCTCAATTCCGGTGATGAATAGATTGTGTTTTGTTTCTGTTATCAGCCCCAGAGAAACTCACTTTGTGGACGCACCTTGTATTTTCGGAGCTGGTGTTCAAAGAAGCAACGCATGACTGTCTCGTTAGAGTAAAAATTGGAAGAGAAACAATTAACAACATTCGTTTCGTGGACGACACGGTGATGCTGGCAGAAAGTGCCCAAGAACTACAAACATTACTGACTGTGTTAGCGTAGCATGTCTAAGATTGGGTTCAGTATATTGGATTTCCTTTTTTGCTACAACATTAATATGCTCGGATACAGCCTTGAGCACACATCTGCTACCTGATCCAGGATATTTATAAGCAGACAAATGGCAGAGATACTTTTACATCTGTACTCTGTGTCACTCCGGTCTGATACAGTTCCATCCATTGCCATCCACCCACCCGCATATACCAGCTTAGGGCTGGTTCAATCGATGTAACAAAAGCAGTTTTTTACTTGAAACGCGTGATTTTAAAAATAAAACTTAAATTTTATTAGAAAGGAAAAAGAAAAAGAGAAGGAAGAGGGAAAGTAGACTTGCATCAAATAACATTGCTGTAAATACAGAATTTAAAACATTAGATTTACTATTACTTCAAAGAATACTTAAAGAAACTTTAATAATATTCAAACGAAGTGTTTCTAAAGTCAACAAAAATATACAATATTAGTCTCAACATCAGGATATATTGATATAAAGAGCTTAATATATTTAATTAATCTTAAATATCTACTTCTAATCTATAATAATCTTTTATAAAACTATTATATACTATATAATTTTATTTCGTTGAAAGAACATAAAATCAAATATTTCTCTTTGGAACCTAATATATAATATTATTACATTTAATTCAAGGGAATCGCGGTTTTTTATTTATCTATTGAAAATGTTTTAGGTCAATTTACTCTAAAAAACATGTTATTTTTAATTTTTTACCCTATTTAACTAAACATCTCAATTTAAAGATAAATATAAAGAGTAGCCCACAGATGTCTATGTCTTTTAATAAGAATAATTATATTTTTTAAAATACGTTGAAATCTTATAATCATCATAATATAATATTATTAATTTTATTTTAGCTTAATTACCTATTTTTGTATAAATATACCTATATGTTAATTAAATTCTTTCAGTATTTTTTTTTAAATAACTTTAAATACATTTGATATAAACAATGCATTTCAATTTAACGTTGGCAGATGCGAATAGAAACTTTATATGGGTTAGAAATTTTCATACGACACAGATTTTTTTTCTTAATAATAGAATCACACGTATAGATGTCGCATTTTGACATGTGAAAAGAATTTAATTTTATATATTTTATTATTATATATATATAATGGATTGAGCGTAAAATTCAATTTAAAATCTGAAAACATGTACAGCTGGCACGAATTATTCAAGTGATTGACATGAAATACGTGAAATGTGACTTAAAAACGAGTGCATTTATTAAAATCGACTTTTATACGAACATTACATACAATTTAATAAAAAATAAATTCTAGATTTGTGTGTAAGGTCTATCTAATAAATCTATTGACCGTATTTCTTAGAATTTGCTCTATGAAGTCGTATTTCCATTCAATGTAAAGCTACAGTATAATTTATATACATTGGATGACTGCAGATAACTGAAATCGTTTACCATAAAATTGCATAATACAAAGTATCGTATTTTATTCGATCCGTTAATAATAATGAAATAATTACCGAAGTTTATATTTTACTGAAAAAAATAATATTTAATTATCATTGTATTCTAAAAACGGTTTGAATGCATTTGAATAAAATAAAAGAATTCTTTTTGAAAACAAATGAATGACATATTTTCATGAAAATCAGTTTAATTTAAATCCGTACACGTATGTACTTATATTTATTATCGCGAATTCCGCGTGCAGATTAATCTCTGATATTTTAAACATTTAAACTAAGAACAAATTTTTAATTTTAAATGCTATAGTGCAGTTCTATTTAAATGACAATTACAATAAAATGTGAGGTAGGAATTTGAAATATTTGACAATAATTTTGTGTGTAGTGCTTTAAAGTTCATTGTAGTCCATTTTTGCGGTTTCGTCGCGCAAATTCTATGTACTTCAGTAACGCTTGCCAAAAATATTTAGAAGCCGTTTTATTATTGCCATGATACTTCTGTTCTGCTCCCCATTTGCTATTATGTAGTCGAGTAAAATTTCCTCAAACAGCTTATCGAGTAATATATTTAATTCTGTTCATTTTAAATTATAAAAGGTTTTATTTTGAGATATTTAGCTCTAAGATATTTTATTTAATTAGAAAAAAACCACAATTATTTTACGCGATAGTTAAATAATATTCCTTTTTATTATTTCAAATGTGGCGTAAGATACCAGTTGATATAACTTATGACTATAACCTCGTGAATTTTATAGACATGTCATCTTTCAATAAGATAACGCACGACTATAGATAGAAAGCCAGGTGCTTGAAAATAAAAAAAATGGTTTAGATTGTTATCACTCATTACCATATTATCTAGATCTGGTCCCATTTGATTATTACCATTTATTCAAATCTCTTTAGAAAAAAAATATCATGTCAAATCAAATGTTCTTGCATTACGACTTCTGGAATTTTTGGAAAAAGGCATTTAAAGTTGCTTAAATTTCTATGAAAATAAAAGTATATAGAACGCGTCCGTCTCAATATTGTTGTTAGGGTTTTGATGGTTGGTGGGGCGAGCAAGAGCGCTGTCTGTTCGTCAGCGATATCAGCGTCGTGCATTGGATGGATGCGGGGCGGCAGCGAGTTGGGGAGGGGATTTCCTTGTGATGTGTTGCGCTGCGACTCGGAGCAGTCCTGCGCCGTCCATGCTGAATCATTTTTGATAGTTTTGCCAGCTTTATGTAGGTTGTGTTAAGGAGATTGTTTTGGGTGTAGGTGGGCAGAGGTAATGCACATCTGAGGAAGTGGTCAACGGTGTCTGTACCTATCCAGAGTCACAGGCTGCAGGTTCATTTGAGTAGCTCCACTTCCTCGCCATTTCCTTTGTCCTTGAGACGCCCGTTCGGAGTCTGTTGAGCGTCTTTCATTCCTCATAGGGCAGGGATCCGTCCCTGCTGTTTTCAAGCCGTGCTTCTTGCATCCACCTTTTTCCTCGTTCTGTGGCACCTGTATCAGAGAGCACGTTTGCTATTCTGGCATAGCTGGCTCTTAACTCAAGTCTTCTAGGAAAGGGTTTGTGTCTGAAGATAAGGTTTCTTGTATTCTATGTTTGACAGGTCTGCTGAATGTGCGTTCTTCTTAAATCAGGTGGTGCATTTCCTACCAAAACGTGTACTTTTGAAACTCTTCTCGGATTTAAACAACCTGTTATCAGATGACTGGTTTTGTTAAGGTCCACCTCCACCTCTTTAGTGTGGCGTGACCTACCCCATGCTGGGCAGGCATATTAACCAACTGAATAACATAAGGCCACGTCCGATACCCTAATTGCGTGAATGTTAGCACCACATGTGCTTCCTACTATTTTTTTAATGGATGTTATTTGTGGCGCTCAATATTTCTTATTTTTTTGCACTAGGTTTTGTAAGATAGGCTTGAAGATGTGTCTCAGCTTGTTTTCTCACCATTCTACAGCTAGTTCTTTTCTGACAAGCTTGTTATTTCGGTCCTTGACGGGTTAGATCCGATTGCTTTATGATTGAGCTTTTCCAGCGCCCTAGTTATGTATTCTTTATGTCGAAGAGCATCGTAACTAGAACACTTCCTTGGGGCAAACCATTATTGTGTCCCTCTATCGACTTTTGTCGCTTGTAGCATTTCCGAAATATCGTCTGATTCTGAGCATTGATATTATAGTGGTAGTGAGATGCCAGTCCTTTATAATATTAAAGAGTTAATTAGTAGGATCTAATGATTGTATGTCGATGCAGTTTTTACACTCCAAATTGGACATTTTACAAATCAAATTGGACAAATTAATAGACTTGGTCCAACAACTGATTGTATTTCGTACAATTTCCCACCAGAAAAAATATTCTTTTTTTTAAAAAATAAAAATAGCAAGAAAGAAATAAAAATAAAGAGTAATTTTCTTGTAAAACGGTAATGAAGAATTTCAAAGAATTATAAATATAAATACAAAAATTAACGTAGTTTTTTTCTAATTCCAGCAGTTTATATGTATGTCCAATTTGCAGTGTAAAAACTGTAATTCAAAGAATACGGTTACAGAGATTTTATTTTTATCATAATTGTCTTTTATAAAGATTTGATTGGTACTTGATTTCTATGATCTGAAGCTCGATTGAATGCATATAAATTCATTGTCGACTATTGTGGCTGTGTACGACACCACTAGTTTCTTTTACCATTCAAAAACTTTGCATCATGGAAATGGAATTGGCCGAAAGCTTTTAGGGTGCTATTTACAGTTTGGGTGCTTAGCTTTCTTGCGGTAGTTGTTAAGTTATGCTAGTATTCATTTCCGTGAGGTTATATTATATCAGTTTGAATATCATCATACTTATCCTGTTTTCATGTATTTTATTCCATTGCTGAAGTCTTAATCAGCAAAATTCATGTCTCTTGTTATTTTTTTTCCTTTATTATGTATTCCGGATTAAATTATATAAGCTTAATACTAATACATCGCAGAATTTCATTCCCAGGAACGCAGTTTTCGGCATGAAGATCACCCTGTTTAGCAATTCTGTCTTTATCTCCTCAATTTTAACAAAATTTTTCCACATTCGATTTATATGGAAGCCGAAATTTATTTTTTTGAATATTATAACTATCTTACATTCAAAGGAGTGAGGTGGTTTATATTTTATGTTTATTCTAGTTTTTTCTAAGACGTTACATTGTATTTGTATCAGTGGCGTACGGTAGACTTGATGTTGGATGTGCTGAATGTGGAGAAAAAATATAAAAAAATACAGTTTTTTTTTAATGAATTTTATTATGATTTATATAATAATTCCATTCTCTTTTTCTGCGACATAAATTTTTCAAGTAACATCAATGGAGAAAAAAATCAGCATCACAACCCTACGCCCCTGATTTTTATATAGGTTTTAATACTTTTTTTGAGAGGTAGATTGGAATCGATTATTTCGTTGGAGGCTAACTACGCCATCGATTCTGGTTTTTCTTTCTTCCTATTGTGTGCGCTTCAGCAGAGATGCGTCCGTCTCAGCATGTATCGATGGTTTCGACTGTCGCCCTTCAGGTTTACTACTATGGTGACGCAATTCGTAGTCTTCAAGTATAAAGCCCAATGAGGGCTGTGCCTTGGAATCTAATTTTATTTGAGGATTGGGAGCGACGGGATATGTTGGATGGGAGCGACGGGGGTTTAGGAGAAATAGGGTCCATCGCTAGGCTTCTCGCTTTTTTTCGTTCTTCTTCGCCGACGATTTTACTAGTAGAGTGTCCCCATGTTTACTGGACTCTTCAGTACGGGTAAAGCTGTCGACCGTCGGCGCGAGTTGTAATAATACTCGGCCGTGGGTGAGGCTGATTCTTAATTCTTTATTACGTAGGTCGGACGCCATGGTAGCTATAGCGAAAGCTACCACATCCGATTCAAACACGCGATAATACTCGAGTGGATAGCAATTGGGATTATATTGGAAGATATTTGGGAATGATTAATTTAAAATTGAAAATTTTATTGCAATCCTCCCTTTCGATTGCAAACAATACATTTTGCAGAATCACCCCCACGATTTTCAATTTGGCAGCGGCAAATCTCATTCTCGTAATCGGGTAGTATATCTTGGGGTAGCCAGACGAGCCGCGGCCGGGTCCAGCGCAACAGACGGGCCGGTGGTGTAGCGCGCGTCGCAGTCGCCGAGGCTGCAGGCGCCGCGACGCCTCGGGGCCGGGGGGCGGGAGGGCGGGAGGGCGCGAGGGCGGGAGGCCGCGAGCCTCAGCCGCTCTCGGCTCGCATCCGTTCGCGACTCAGTGCGACTCTGGCCGCGGCCGAAGCACCTCTCGGTCGGTCTCGCTCTCCGATCCTCCGCGTGCACAGTGACATGCCGATAGTTCGAGTGCCGGTTCCCTCTCGGTAACGTTAGTGAAGTGATAAAGTTACGATCAGTGATACAAAAAAAAAAACAAACGGATCTTAATTAAAAACAAAAACAAAAACGCATCCGTTCGATTGTTTGTTATCGTCGCTCGGCCTGCGTCTCTCGGCTGCACTCTATAGGTAAGTGTCACATACAGTTTTCCCTTTTTTTCACACAATCGATCTGTGCAAACACATTAGTAAACGCGAACGTTTCGGCAATTTTCATTCATATTTAAATCGACCGGTAAATTGTATCGCCACACGGCGATGTGTAGACAGCTGAAAACGGTCGCGTTCGATCGGTGTTTTCTGAATATGGGGGGGTGTTTTCGTTTTGTTCGTCTTAATCTCTCCGCCCGGCGCTCAATTTCCAGCGAAGTGTACTTAATGAGATAATCTCTTGTAGGGATGCAGGAATGCGCCGATATTCCGTTCCGATGCGTTCTTATCTTTATCGAGTTTCAAAGTTTCCCCTCGACTTCATTTTTTTATTCTTATAGCTTCCATTATCCCTCTGAAAATATTCTTTAATATTTAAACTCGTAATATGCGTATAAAAAAAATATATCATTTTATGTGCGATCTTAAAAAATCTGCGATAATATTTTATAAATTAAATATATAGACAAATAAATCGTCGAATATTTTATTAATTTAAATTACGGATAATTCAAGAATAAGATCTAGATCTTATTATATAAAGAAATGGGAGTAAACTAGGAAGTTTTGATATCATTTTTTAATCTTTTTTTAATATGTTCACCACAAGATTGATAGTATTTAAGAGTAATTGTGATTATATCAGAATATGGTGTATTTAATAAGGAAATTTAAAAAAAAGACGATTGCCCTTCAATCAGTCGATCAAGGATTTTAATCTTTTTTTTTATTTTTCGAACATTCCCCGCTCCTTTGATACTCTTTTTAAGTATTTTCATCTTTTAATCGTATATAAGATCAAACTCTATAAATGCTTCTTATTCATTTTCTCAATGAATATCAATTTGAATAAATTCGTAAATAAATATAATGAGAATAACTCATAGATTCGACTAAAAGTGTACAGTGTGGATTATTATCAGATAATATTTTCTTTGCACTTTCGCAAAAATTACACGTTCAATAATAGTTAGTCAGACCGTATAATTTTCGGTAAATTAATTACGTTCCTGTCGGTAAAATATTATGCTATTTTCATATGCCTGATTTATTATTTTATGACTAGTGCTATAAATTACAATATTTTCTATAGAAAAAAACGTGATAAATGTTTTTCGTAAAATGCTAATATGAACATATACGTAAAAAATCTCATTTTGCGCGATGGATACATTCCAGAGATGTTTATTAAACCGTACGATTATATATTAAGATTATTCAATATATGGTAATGGGAGGAATGAATTATTTTATGAACAACTTTATATATTTATTTTTGTTATCATATATATTTATTAAATAATATTAAAAAAAATGTACGCATTTGTAAGAAAATTTAGTTGGTTTACGATTAAATTTAACATAAAATCTAATCTTTTGCATAAGATTAAAAATACTCATTGATACAATTTTATTTTGTATTAAGAAAAGTATAATTCAACTTTCTTTCATAATAATAATTATTATTGTGGTCCAAAAAATAATCGGCCTGAACTTCCTGGACCGTAATTATTAAACGAGTATAAATATTATGCATAGCGATAATTAATTCAGAGATTTCATCACAATTTGATTTGTAAATGATATTTATTTTTGCCCAGTGCTCTGATAAGACCCGAAGCACTTACATGATCACCTCTGATATATTATACGCGGAATTCTATTTTAATAGATGCAAAAGCGTATTATGACATTACTTCAGATTAAAACTGGAACGACAAGTTGTCATTCGGACCCGAAGCACCGGCCACACCCAGTCTCGCAGACTCCGATCGGTTTACGATCGCAGGATCGAAGTTCGCGCCGGACAGTAAATTCGTTTTATGAAACATTTTCCGCGTACCTATCCCAATATTTCAGTTATGTACCAGAGGTGGTATTCGGAAGCTGCGAACACTCGCTCGGTGGTCACAGTCGGCACGTGTGCCTCGGCAACTTTCTTACTAATTGACCGATGAGTGACAACCGGCCACGGTTAATTAGTTCCACCATTGTAAATACTCTACATTCAATCGCCGACACCAACGTGCTTCTGCGGCTCGACAATGAATACCGCATTGTCGACTTTCTTGACCGATTCGGTATCAAACGTTTAAGTTTTATATTAATTCAAAATATTTTCATATCGAATAAATATATTCAATCGAAAATTTTGATTCAACGTCGTGTCGGCGTTGATTAATATGCCCAGAATTTAATTTACGACTAAAAACACGTTCTCGTACGTACAATGCAGCATACTGTACAGTGCTCGCTTCATACTAATGGTCCAGTTTGTCGGGTTGATCGGTTTCACAGTGTTGATTTGTCGGATGCGACCACCTGGTCGCCGCATTACGAAAAAAACGATCACTCGGAAAATATTAATTTTAAAACTTTGCCATTTAATTTCATGATTTATTCCGGCCGGGACAGATGTCAAAAGTCCACCATTAATTTATAGACGCTCTGCATAGAGCGAGTCACGAATACGTGTGGGCTCCGTGAAAGATTGCATCGTATCGTTCGTTTTCGTTGCGGATTTTTGCTCAAATAAACTTTGTTCTGGTTGAAAAATTTTTACCGTACGATAAAATCGACGAAACTGTTAAACGATCACATGTCAATGCGATTGAATGACTGTCATATGTGCACGATTTTTTTTCTACCATGAACTGACATGACAACATGTCAAAGCGCCTTCTATTTAGCTCAAGATACATCCCATCTATTTTTAATATTAATTAATAAATTATTATTATATTTCACGAGCTATATAAGTTCGATAGACATTTTTTTCAGCTTCTGTATTCGTTAGACAAAAGCATATGCAATTTCTTCACATTCCTGAAGATGAAAAAAAAACAAGAAAGACGACATTTTACTAGCAATTCATTGAGGATATTGTCTTTCAAAATTTAATAAGAATTAATTAGATGGGTACAAAATAATATTAAAAAATAAATAATGGTATTTTGAGATAAACAAAAAGTATGCTTGCATTAAAGCTCTCGAATAATCTATATTTTACTGTTGATTGGCTTTATTTATCTGTATCAAGTCAAGGTCATATGCTCAAGGGTAAAATATTAATAGTTCCCACAACTCTACCAAAGCGCCTTCTTTCTATTCAATTAAAAAAAAAATAACCCCAAATATAGTATGCGCCTAGTCTTCTATATGGCGGGTTTCTATGATGTATTGCTTATCTCGGCGCTATATGAGGGTTGATTATACATTTTTTTCATACATTTTAAAATAGCTCCGTTGTGCCGCTGATAAAGATCATGGTCAAAAAAAATATATAAATGGGATTACGGACTATGGCAATCGGTCCCGCATGGCTATAATTCGGCTTCAAGCCGATTAACAAAGTAGGACGCCACGGCGTGGGCGCATGAGAGCAATGGCAAACAGCGCTACGACAAACGCTACTACGAATTTATTTATGGATAAATATAATATTTTCAAATGAAGATTAATGCAGAGACATCTTTTGAAGGCATTGTGATTGTTAGAATGTCGATATGTTTAGACGTTTCATTGTATTTGAAGTTTATACGGCGTACGGTAAAAATCCGATTGGCGATTAAAGTGTTAAGATAGTTATTCATAATATGCTTCATAATTAGGTCGATATTTTTTAACTAATCAATATGACGCGTAAATGACACGCGCACTCGGCGATGTCTTGCCGCATCGTATCGGATGCGAGAGATAAAAAACATAGTGTGCGTGGCAAATATTGTGGTTTTTATTTTTTTTCGCAATTTCAGCCAATAAAAGGACAATGATTATGTATAATATTTATTCTTTAGACTTGTTTAGATAAATACAAAAGCTTTGTGTCATGTAGAATTTATATTAAAAGAACTTGGGGTCCCAAATAAACCTCATGGGCACGGCTAGGTTAAATATAAAATAATGGTTTACTTTTCGGTGTCAACATTCATATTTAATGGATTAAAAAAACATTTCTTGTACTACCGGTTCATCTTGATTCTGAAGATGTCGATATATTAAAATATGATTTATTACTCAATGATCGAGATGAAAGTTATCATTGCATGTCACAATAAAAACGAGTAGTCTCTCCATCGCACAATTTTCTATTCTTATTCCGCGATTATTATATCGAGACGTCAATATGATCGTAATCCCACGTCGAATATTTACAAAATAGCATTTTTTTCTTCGCCGAGCACACATTTGACAGATGAGATCGGTATCGATTGTCTCCTGGCAATACGGGTAGCACGATTTCGCTTTGGTGAGGTCGCGATCCGATACCTCGATACCGATCTCTCTGTGTGCGATACGTCTCGCAAACCTGAACTCGATACCTTCACACATTCAGCTGGTTGTGATTGATCCATTTGCAGAGAGCCGGAAGTGACTTGCAGCTCGGCTCCAGTTACTGCCGAGGAGAGCTTGGACGACGTCTCCACATTGCTTTCTAGGTACAGTCGAATGCATAAACATCGGTGCGATTTGAATCCGGATCCAAGCCGATTAAACCATCGGTTATAAAACATTCGATAGTTCTGCTTCCGTCTGTGTATACATGTAATCGTGATTTTAGAGTAAACCTTGATTGGTCTATCAAAAAAAAATCGTTTGAAAGTGAAACCCCAAACCTTGACACACCGATGCCTGATTGATCTGCCCGATAGTTAATGTGATGGTTTCGATTGTCCAATTTGCGCTGCGGTTCCTATTATCTACAACGTGCTCGTACGGTGAATTTTGCAAAAAAATATTCCCACAATAAACCTGCCCGCCATTATCGTAAATGTATACGTAAAATTGAATCGATATTTTATAATAAATTGTATGGAAATCCGACGTTCTCATATGATACACATGGTAATTTGATATTTAAATCGCTCAACTGTGGACACAATCTAAGCATGTACCGGAATACGGTAGTCCCGATACTGCCATTTTAATTGGAAATTATTTCAATCTATGTAGATTGCCATTTCACCCCTCGAAAAAAAATCTACCCCATCTAATAATACTACTTCGACGATGTGAGCCGACGCTCCAACGAGAAAAATAAAACGATCGCGATTTCTAAATTCAATTTTTTCGCCGCATAATTGCATTAGATCAAATTAAAACTGTGTTTTATTAAATCTGTCGTTGAACGCGCCAGTGAAAGGGAAATTTGTTTTTGCAGATTTTTTTACCGTTTACTACATTTTGCTACGATATTTTCGGCGGTAAAGTGACATTCGCACTAATGCCCACCGAATTTATGTCATTGCTAATTTGTATTTGCACTGTGAAGAAATGCACGAATTTTATTGTGACACGCAAACCCTCTGGATATACATTCTCATTCGTATAATACGTATTAGGGTGACCCGAAAGAAATCGCGTATTTTATCACGTAATGTTCGAGTGCAGTTTGTGTCCAGACACAGTAAAGAAATCAATCTATAAGTTTCTTACGATTAAAACTATTGATTAACATTATTTATGAGTAAAAAAAAAAAGATTTTTGTTAAGGATGTATTGTCAAAACAAAGGACAAATCACACATTGAATGCTACTATTTTTCGACAGGGGCTTGAATGGCAGTAAAGCCACTAAAGCTACTAAATAAATGCATGGTGAAGTGACATAACATGTGGATGTCAATCTAAAAGATAAGGTGCACCTGAATCTGGACGACCTTCTAAATTTGATGAGACTCAAATCTCTTAGGTCCTCTGTACAGTCACATTTTCAATCCATCGGTGAAACAAATACGATGGTAATTTGGACTCCGCAAGTATCCGATTATAACAAAAAAGAGCTGAAAGACACATGTAATTTTTTGTTTTCGAGACAAAGTATTCGTCCCTTTTTAGGCTAAATTGTAACTTAAGTCTAAAAAGCTAATGGCATTCTTCGAATCAAACTCCTGTTACGACTCCTAAGCCTGGTTTAACACTCAATTTAATTTGTGCATTTAATGGGTTGTACGAGGAATAATTCTAATTATTGAAACCAGATTTCTGCAGATGTTTACTGTCAATAATTGGAAAGATTAAACGAGGAAATAAAAATTAAACGCCTAATTTTGTTTAACCGAAAGGGAATAATTATTTTCCACGATACTTGACGCCTTCATAAAGCAAGAATGACCCAAAAAAAATTAGGAATTAAACAGAAAGGGTCTGCCACACCTTTTATATCCGCCAGATCTTGCTCCTCCTGATTACTTTTAACCTAGCCG
This sequence comes from Philopotamus ludificatus, assembly GCA_022495035.1. NCBI lineage: Eukaryota > Metazoa > Arthropoda > Insecta > Trichoptera > Philopotamidae > Philopotamus > Philopotamus ludificatus. Next base: position 16,899 of record JAGXCT010034992.1, read on the forward strand.
TGCCGATAGGGTTTGAGAGTCCAAGATCCCAAGATTTTGATTTTTCTCGAATAACTCTTTAAATATAAATCCCACGTGTCATAATTTTTTGTATTTATTTAAAATGTCCAAAGAATATATATTATAAATAATCATTGCCGCCTTTATTGTCCGCAATTGCGAAAAACAACAATATTTGCTTCTGTTGCCACGGGCGCGATATTTTTTCTCTCGCACACGATACAATGTACCAAGTGCGAGTGAAACGTATACTAGTGATACGTGCTGCAAACACTCAGTTTGCCGCCAAGTATGTGTTTCATTTACGCGTCATGGCGATTAATAGAAAAATTCAAAATATTGACCAAATTATAAATAACTATTTTTATTCTTAAAATAATCCATTTAAAAAAAGGCTGGGGTCTACTTTTCATTATAAATAGACCCCATTCGGACAATCGTGACGGATCGTTTAAGGAGAAAAACGTTTCAGAAATATATTTATTTTCAAAAACAGGATTTAAAAAACCATAAGAAAGAAAGGAAACAGTAACGTTCCACCAAAAACCTTGTAAAATATTAACGATTTGTCTAATGTTTTGGTATTCAATGAAGCTTGTTTATTATTATTGTATTGCGTTGTTTTTTGTTTCACATGTTGTTTATACCATGTCTTGATATCCAGCCATACAAATTTGTAGGTTCCATTGAAATTTTAAAGCTCTTTCTATGTTGGAATCATAAGTGAGAAAATGCCGTTCCACACTATTAGCAAATTGCAAGCCCTCTTGAATTATAGCAGCTGTTATTTGATAAATTTATTTTATTTTTTTGTTCATTAATCATTGACTATTGTGACATTAAATTATGTTCTCTTGTGGTGAAGAATTGCGGGACGTAACAATTCGGGTAAAAATAAAGAATTTATTTTTTATTGAACCGTGTAAAAAATATATTTTTGTTTATAAGATGATATATCGATTATGAACACCCGGTGTGTTACTGTACCTGCCGCACTGCTCACTCACACACGTGCATTTCTGCATTTTACACACGTGCCACTTATTGCGTCAATCTCTCATATTTCAAAAACTCATCGTAATGCATTTTTTTTTTTTAATTTTCGATATTCAAATCGCCGTCGAGATTTACGCGGCAACGATTGCAGCGTTCGGCGTTGACCGCGGCCATCATTAAACGGGCTTACGGTAGATTTAATAGCCGGTCAAGACAATGGCGTATTAGTTGTACCACACAGCCTCCGCCACACCACAATTAGTAGGTCTAGAGTTCAATCGGCAACACGGCCGAAAAGTGTCCGCCATGAGAAATCGCACGCGACCTTTGCCGCCCGCATTACCATAACGTCCGATCGACCTCGGCCGTACGAAAACGTTTCGTTGCGACTGACCCCGGGGCTCGTTCGGGGTATGGACCACCGTTCGTGATCCGAAAGGGGGAACCCTTCGGTGTGTCGAGAGCAAAAAACAAACCTGTTTGCGTCGTTTTGTTCTACGGCCGGCGCATGCGAACTAGACACTGCAGTATTCCAGATGCATTCTACTACATCATCATTTTTTAACGACGCCGCTTCTAAATGTGGATGGACTCTTTAAAGAGCGGCGAATGTGAGGCTTACACCGGCTTATGGTGTGATGAAATCGATTATGGTAATGAGAATGTGGACGTCGGAATCCATTCCCCTCCGCGCATATGCCAATCTTCAATCCCCTACTCGGATATATATACTTACATTTATATGTAACGTGCATTGTACTCATTCTTTACCACTCAATTTAAGATTACTGAATATAAGTTAATTTTTTACTAATAATATTTTTTAAAAATTCCATGGCTTCGAAAATACTATAGATAATTGATTAGACATATGATTATGATGTCATTGATTTAATGATCCTCGATTGACAAAAAATTATCATCGATATTAACCCTATCCACTCTGTCTACCTTTAGTCGAAATTATATTTTTTACAAATTTATTAAAAGAGATATTCATTGGCAAAATTAATAAGAAGCATCAAAGATTTTTAAATTAAATAAAAAAACTCTTTTGCGCCAATAGATCTGGCACACGGAGTGGAAAAGGTTAAATAATGTGCTGATCGATCACATCCTTGAAAAAAGTTGAAGCTTTGTCTGGATCGATTTCTTCTGATTCCGGCTTTCGATTGATTTTTCTATGAATTCTCCATCAATATATTAACTTTATTTATTTAAATTTATTTATGGATTATTCTAAGAATAAAAATAGCTATTCATGATAAGATCATCCATGATATTCTGGATTTTTCTACTAATCAAAATGACGCGTAAATGATACACACATTTGGCGATGTCCCTCCACCGATTATAAAATCGCCGCCGAGCTCTTGCGGCACGTGTCACTAGTACGTTTCACTCGCAATTGGTATATCGTAACTCATGCAAGCGAGAAAACACATCGCGCCCGTTATAGCAAAAGCGAATTTTGTTATTATTTTATTTCTCAATCGCAGACAATAAAGGTCATTAATTATTTATAACATTTATTCTTTAGACTTTTTTAGACAAATATAAAAAAAATGTGACAATTAGGATTTATATTAAAAGAGCTATGCAAGAAAAGTGTAAAACTTGGGGTACTCAATACACCCCCATCGGCACGGCTAGGTTAAAAATATTCGTGCTTAATAAAGCAGCAATTACTTAACCTTTATATTGATTTTAAGTATAATTGTATTATTTTAATAAATAATGCATTTCGAGAACAGAACATTTTTTATTTATACTAAAAGAGTTTTTCGAGAATAATCAAAAACTTAGGTTCCCAAATATATCCCATCGGCACAGCTAGGTTAAGAAATATCTTCTGATTTACTAACCAGGGAGATTTCAAGCATAAAAACTGCTATCGTGATTATAAAATTTGAGATCGTAGTAATAATGATTAAAATAAAAAACGGTGGCCAAAATTATGTCCACTGTACTTAAATAATTAAAATAAAAATGAATGATGATAATATGTGGATCGTATACAACGTAAAAAAATCAATAGCTTTCTTTACACTTATACCTGCTTCTATCCCTCAGCCATAATTGATCTTGTAAAAGCATTTTCTTTGTTTTTGGTGGCATGTTTTGGTAGCGATTCATTATGAATCATTAAAAACTGGTCAGAGTATTATAGCAGGTGTATTGTATCCAATTATGAAAAAATGAGATGAAGACGTTAAAAAAAACATTCAGTTTACACAAATAATTATGTAAAAAAATGTACGTTTTAAAGAGACGATTTAAAAAAATATTTCAATATTATGAATAATAATGCTACAGCCCTGATCAAATAGATGATTGCTTCTACAATTTCGGTTACCTGCAGCAGCAGGTCCTAATCAGTAGCATTAATTCTTCATCTACAACAGTATTTTTTTTTCTTGTTTTAAGATTCCATGGTAATTTATTACCTTTTGTTAACCGCTGTCTGCGTCTATGGATCTTGTCTCGAGTTTTATATATTAATATAATATATTTATATATACATTGTAAGTTGAATATTTTTATCGTGGAAAAGCGGCGATGCCTCTCGAATGTGGCCAATCTCTAATTGATCTTTAATTGGGCCCAGTCTTCCCTGGCAGAGGGAAGTGAAAGCGTTTCTTGGCGATCACACAGGTGAACTTAAGGCAGGTGTGTTTCGCAACTGGCAAAAACCTTGTCCTAGATAATTCGCGCTGAGACAGATATGAATGAACCGAGAAGGCTGGAGAGTCAACGTCCTCTCGTTCGCAGAGATAGCCATCACCATCGCCAGGGTTACTAGATTTGTTTAACTGTAAAAAAAAAATTACAAATTATTTATATGCGTCAATGGTAATTTATCACTCTTGTCCCTCTCGCACTCGAGTACCAACAACAGACGCCGCGTCGCGGGACGTAAAGTGTTATTCACTCACCCAAATCTGGGATTTATATGATTTTTTACGCATTGTCTTCATCGTTTTATTCCATTTTTTTATAGCCAGACGTGATTCTTTATTTTTACTTGTAAAAACGATGGCTTTGTGTCAAGATTTGAGGCTATAAAATTATGATGGAGATAAAAAAACGGCGATTTGAGAGTTCTTTGACTCGAAAATCGCGGGTAATTTCTGCAGAATTTCATGCGTGAATTATATAACGCAATATTTTTTTTAATTCATCAATCAAAAAATATGCTTTTATGCATTTTAAATGATTTGAATTATTTTTCTAAAAAATGTTTGCGATCGATATCACCTAGCATCCGTCACACTTCGACTGCTCCGTCGGAATTTCGCGCAATTTTCACTTTCAATCGACTTTTTATTGATCTTATTTTTAAAACAATAAAAATCTCATTCAATTCGGAATTCATTGTGCTTAGATTCAAAGTTCATTTTCAGAAATTAACTGAAAAAAAAAATGTAAATTGAAACACGAGCTATCATAGCTTGACCACAAATCACGCGCGTATCATTGCAACTGTTCGCACTATTAGATCAGGGATATGCAAATAAAAAAAAGCTCAACAGCACTAAGTGAAAGTATTGTTATTAAACGTAAAGTCTGATTATATCACTAACCCCGTGCGCGTTAATTAAAAATTTAATTTAACCATTTTCGTTACAAATTTATCATATCTAACATCTCGGATTATGTCATTTATTTTTTTTTCGATACGATGCATTGCAAAATCACGTTGCATACATATAAAAATATTGATTTGTGGTAAAATCCGCGTTGCTTTAAACCACAACGTGTATTAAAATTTTTTATGGATATTTTCAGGTCGACGATTATCATACAATGTATTTCGCATGAATTGTGCGAATTATTATAAAAATATATACATATGTGGATTCCTTTCACCGACACCTTTAAAATCATGTCCTACATAATTTTTCTTAACAAAAATGATCTTAATTGAATCGCATTATTGAATTTTTTTTATATAAAGATGCTCTTATTAAATTATGCGGTTTCGAGAATACTAAAAAATTTCGCTAACCCATATGTTTCATTGTATATATATATATATATATTTTTTTAAATCAAATGAAATAGAAATCATATTGTTGTGAATGGAATGGGAAAGCTCGAAATTTTTCAAGGCCATCTATAGAATTTTATTTTATTATTTATACGATCAACCTTCGTGTCGTACTATAATTGCATAATAATATTATTTCCTATTGATTTTGCATACAATAGATATTTTAATTTATGTGGGCATAATCGTGTTTGCATTACTCACTGCCATTGAACATTTTTTTCTGTTTTATGAATGGAAGCGCGTACGCGGAGGACTTACTCTTCTTATATATATTTTCTTTTTTGATTAATTAACGATTGATTTTGTTGTTGAAATAAGAAAATTTTCTGATCATAACACGTGAGTCATTTCAATGGTATAATTATCGTGATTTTGCCATATTAATCATGGCTTTGTCGGTAAAAAGTGTCATTGCCGTGATTGGTCATGACCAGCTCTCGCCCATAGAATTGTAGTCTTTTGTGACATGCCTGGAAATGTCGAAGATGCCAACATTGCACAACTATGCAGTGTCGATATTATATTATATATGAGTTCGTTTCGTTTGTCTTAATATTTTTTTTAAACATGTATGATTATTATTCATTTTTACCGTCTGTTATAAATATTCTTCATCAAAAATCCAATTTTTTTCTTTAAATGCATAATAAATATTATATTTTAGACTGATATATTGTTTATTAGGAGGACCCGAAAGAAATTGCTCTTATTTTTTTCGTTTTTATCAGCTGTTTGCCATTTTCCTTGTAGTTTTTCTATTTATTTAAACAAAAACCTTCAGGTTTTAAATCTAAATATTCGTTTAAGTGGTTTATTGACTTCAGTTATATTTCGAAAACGTTTTTCGCTTAACCCATCCGCTACGGCGGCTCAAAAACAACCACGTCATCCGAAAGGGGCATCTCAGATACCCCAAGCATTTCAAGTCAAGATATTGATGAATTCTTCATCAATATCTGACAATGCTCACGTCGATATCTCCACCAGACTGAGCTCTAGTGTCACTCGCACTTAGCATATCGTACCGGATGCGAGCGGGAAAAAATACCGCGCCCGTAGCAATAGTCTTTTTTAGACAAATATAAAAAGTTTGTGACATGTAGGATTTATAATAAAAGAGTTATTAGAGAAAAATAAAAAACTTTGGATCCTATATATACCCCATCGGCATGGCTAGATAAAGTGTGCTCCATGGAGTCTAGGGAATATGAAGGATGTGACAGAATTCCCAGTTTAACTCTTGATTTTTTTTCATGGATCATTCGTGCTTTACGAGTACATCCATTATCATGGTATAGAATTATTGACATTCTCTTGAACATAATTAGCCGTTTAATTTTTATTTACTCGTTTAATCTTTCTAATAGTTGACAATAAATGTCTGCTTTAATCGTTTTACTCGTGTTAAATATTATCTAATGAATTATTCCTCTTTTGGGAGTGGTAAACCAGGCTTAGGGGTAGGAACGGGGGTTTAATTCGAAGAAAGCCATTACTTTTTTCGAATTATGTTATTATAAACGATCCATTTCTCATCTCTAGTTATATTCAGATAGTATTTGGGTATGTGTTTTACTGATTACAAATGTGACTATACAAAAGACCTTAAAAACTTGAGTCTCTGCGATGATTCCTCTGTGGTTAATCGAGGATCTGACTCGACCATGGAACTCAATTTGTCAACATCAAATTAAAAAGGTCATCCAAATTCAGGTTCATCTTTTAGACATATATTTCCCGATTCAAAGCTTTGATACCTAAATTTATATTTGCGTGCTGTCAGTACTTCACTACAAATTTATTTAATAGCTCTAGTGCAGTGGTTCTTAATCTTGTTGGAGGTACTGAGCCCCACCAGTTTCATTATGCGCGTTCACCGAACCCTTATATCATACGTCGTATCATTTTTCATAATATCGGCTACAATAAGTCGGCTGTGTGTTTTGACCACCGCCGATCCCGCGAGACTGACTCACCGAACCCCTGGGGTTCGATTGAACCCAGGTTAAAAACCACTGCTCTAGTGGCTTTACTGACATTCAAGCCCTCGTCGAAAAAAAGTAGCATAAAATGTCTGGTGTGTCCTTCGTTAATTACTGATTTCACTGAAACATTAGGATATACAATACGCGAAGTTGTTCTTCATATTATTGCTGAAAATTCAGTAAATATATTTTTTTTATGAAGAAGTTATTTCACTTGCGTAATTCTAAATACGTAAGGTCTCAAGGGACAATGTGGTGTTAGATTAATTATTTATGCATGTTTCGCGATTAAATTAAATTTATTATCGAATTTATGCATTATTAGTTTGAATTTCTAATGCAATTTCACTTCTCGAACACAATAACATCGGAGATAACAGTACTAACATAGAAGATAGGTATCTTTTTATCGCCCCTGAGACTTTGGTTTATGGCCGTGGCATTTGCAGTTAACTCCGGCCACAATCTTCACAGTTAAAGTTAAGCGCGAGTTAAATTATGCACTGCACTATACCGGAATACGAAATGCAAAATGCAGGAATCGCAAATCTTTTAATAAATTTATTGCTTAAAAGTAAACGGCAATAAATTTCTTAACCAATTGGGCATTGTCCAAAAGTCTGCAAAACTTTGCTCGCATCTCTATATATATATAATGAAATAAATACGATCCACTCTTTTTTGTTAATATATTACGACATGTATAATTTTATGTGCTGACATTGACAAGATCAATTGATTTACACACACGCTAGATGTATCATCATGTCATTAAATTAGAATCATGGTCAACTCGCTTCTAATTGCATAATTAATTCTCTGGTACAATTGAATTAATTTGTTCACACTTGTGATCTTGGTATTGTGTTGAAGATCGAGATTGATCCATAAAAATAATTAGCCGAGGATCAGGGGCGTGGCCGTGCGGCCTTTGGAGATGGCTCACCGCCCGGTTTTCTTAAGTGTTGAAGTATTGCACCTGAGGAACTCGTTAACCTCTCCGACGACGACGTTTACCTGCAGATTTCCAATTCTTAATACTAGATAAATGCCGCGGTATCGATGAACTTAAGCTTTTGTGCTTAACGCCAAACGTCTGACATTCTGTTTTATATACCAAAAAAATATTTATAATAATTCATAATAATCCATGTTTATCATTAGAAATTAAAATATTTGTATTATTCTCAACAATTAAAAGAGTAAACAATATTGTTATTGTTTTGTAATAAAAACCGATTTTTTTTTAAGAGACACATTCAACCATCCTTTAGCACCAAGATAGAGATCCCGCTCTATAAGAGACCAGGCACAGTTTGGGATTAGATTAGTTTTTAATTGTATTTTGTAAATGAATCGAATCAATATATTAAACATTTTTCTATTCTATTATTTTAAATGACCTTGATCTGTTTTTAATTTTATATTTACAAAATATGTAATTTGAGTTTAACAAAATTAACGGTCTGTGAAAAATGGGGATCTATAATTTTGAGAAGACTGTTGCACACGCTATAGAAAACCACTCTTTAGCAGGTAGCGCTATAGAATCCTTAATGATTGTCAGTATATTAGGTCTCATGAAATATGTTTTTAATTAAAAAAATACAATCTAGCCGTGCTGAAGGGATCTATCGGGAAACTCAAGTTTTTGAATTTTTCTCGAATAACTCTTTTAATACAAATCCTATATGTCACAATTTTTTTATATTTGTATAAAAAAGTGTAAAGAATATATATTATAAATAATCATTGTCCTTTATTGTCTGCAACTGCGAAAAAAAATATTTGTATTTGTTGACAAGGGCGCCGTATTTTTTCTCGCTTGCATCCGGTATGATGTGCCAAGTGCGAGTAAAACGAAACGTACTAGTGAAACGTGGTGCAAGAACTCGGCGGTCGGACTACTCGCGGGGTATCCTCAGTCTACGGCGGGACATCACCGAGTGAGCGTGTCATTTTCGCGTCATATTGATTAGTAGAAAAATCTAAAGTATCTATTAAATTATAAGAATATTTTTATTCTTAGAATAATCCATATTTTTTATTAAAAAAAATCAAGATATTGACGAAAAATTCAATTCAAGATCAGTTAAATTATAAAAAAATATATATAGTTTTTTTCTTATAATAATTTATTCAGTGAACTTTTTTTATAAGCATTAACCCTTTGCACTCCAAAGGTTTTTTCAAAAAATTGGAACCAGCTCCAAGCAATTTTTAGAGAATTTTCTCAAATAAAAGATAATTTTGTAAAAGTGGGTAAAACAGGTTTTTTGTTTTAAAAAGTAAATTTATTTAATTGTTAAGATGTTTATTTATTGAATCAAATTAAAAAAAAAATGTAGTGTGATATATTTTAAAACATTCTCCAGGATGAAGAGATGGTTTTCGCTGGCACGTATCGCAAAAAAATGTTGTTCTTCTCAACATAAACCTAACCTAACCTAACCTAACCTAACCTAACCTAACCCAACCCAACCTAGCCTAACCTAACCTTTTTTTTTTTTTTTTTTTTTTTTTCTGTTGAAGGAGGGGAGATCTTCAAAAGACACCTCCTTCGAGATAGTGTGCTGGATTTTTTACCATGAAAACCCTCCTCCAGTCTGACCACCACCACGGTATTGTCAAAGATATTCAGTATGGTGGTGGCTGGCTTTTCGGGTAAAAAACTTTACCTCACGTCCTCCCTTTGGTGGATCTTCTGCTATCCTTTGCTGTCGGCTGCTGTTTGGCGGCCGTCTTGCCCTTTCGGCTTCCTCCTTAGTCAGCATCACTATCCCGGCAAACGTGGATAGCGTCTTTTGTTCCTCTCTTGCCGAGGAAGAGTTTCTGCACGGTTTCGATGGTTACCGTCTCCTCCTAGGCTCTTTCTGGCTTCCGTGAAGCGTGACATTGTACAGAGGTGTTCGGTTGTATCCACTGCCTCTCCGCATTCATTGCATTCCATGGTAGCCTCTTTCCCGATTCGGTGAAGGTACTCTCCGAAGCATCCGTGTCCAGTTAGAAGCTGGCAGAGATGGAACCCTACATGTTGGCGATTTTTGAGCCACGGTTCGATCGCTGGAATCAGTTTTCGGCTCCATTTCCCCTTTGGAGTCTCGTCCCAGCGCTCTTGCCATTTTCTTATGAGACAGAGGCGTACCCTTTTTCGATGCTCGGTGGTTCTTAGGTTCGGCTCCTGTTTTTGCTGCTCGTATAGCTCTTTTCGCTCCTCGCATGAAGGTCTATTGGCGGCATTCCGCCAGCACTCACACCGCGTTCTCGGAAACACGAATAAGCTGCGATTTGCCTTTCCCCGCGCACTGTGTCTCTGCACTCTTGCTAGGTTCTTCCTGTATCTCTCAATTTTCATTGCCGGGGCCCAAATTAGGGCTCCGTACAAGAAGATACTTTGAACGACGTTTGCATACAGCAGCCTTCTTTTCTGCTTTGGCCCGCCCATGTTCGGCATGAGTCTAGCGAGAGCGTTCGCGGCGTCGGTCGCTTTTTTAGCCGCTCTTATTGTGTGTTCCAGCCTAACCTAACCTAACCTAACCTAACCTAACCCAACCCAACCCAACCCAACCCAACCCAACCTAACCTAACCTAACATCATTGCTTTCAAATGCATTGACAGTGGAGATCTTCCTAGCTCGAGACTAGATTCCTTCCTTCCTAGATTTTCTGGGCTATAAATGTTAAAAATTAACCTATTTACAACTACATATAATTATCTATAAGCACACAGGATGTAAAAACTTACGTGTTATCCAAAAATATTGAAACACCTCACAAATATAATCCTCTCAGTAACAGTTCAACAGATACTAAACATCGTTGGAAAGTGTATTATTTATACCTTCACCCGAAATATATTTTTTCATCTCCAAGAAACAATTGAATGGTTGAAAAATAATTATTATCTCTTCTAACATATTCCGACTCATCAGTTAAAAAAAATTATCCGGAAATGCCAAATAATTAAAGAAAAAATGTCCACACGTTGTGGACAGTGGAGCTGCTGGTAAAAAATATCTGTCCAATACGTATGGACAGTGGAGTACAAAGGGTTAATAATATCGTACCTTGTTATTGCAAAACCTTCTAAACTGAGAGACGAGTCCATAATATTTTATGATTCATCTGCAATCATTAAAATGTCAACGTGTTTTAACATGTACATAAATATATAAGGAGATAAATATTTATTATGTTGTCTTTAATGTGAAAATATGCTCTCCTCTTGTATTAAATAATATATTTCATATGCATCTAAATAAGATTTATATGTTTGATCTTCTCACGCAAACGGAAGATAGTATAATATAATATTTCTCTCAACAAACTCGTAAACTCGACGTATACTAATAAAACTGGTATATATCTTGACTGATATCTTAATTGCGCTATATTCCCGAAGTTCACGTAGGTGTGCAAAGTTCGTTAAAATTCCATTTCCAGCACATATTCCATGTTTCGCAGTGGTCCTTGCGCCACGAGTCGCGAAAGCAAACTCGTTACAGGTAAAATTGTTTACTCCGGAATGCCGGCGAACTTAATTAAGTTGGCCGCATTCCTGGTGACAGTCTGGAAGCGTTCCAGCTTGGTTCACCAGAGGTGACAACCTCTTTCTAAAATAGACGTGTAATAATTTGTCCGGACGATCCATGCCCGCTACCTGTCACCGGAGTCGGCGCCAAATTCGAATCGATCGACCGGAAGTTGGCGCCACATCAAGTAATGGCCAATTCAAACTTTATACGACATGTGTGCAATTTTTGCAATGCGATAGGCTTGCGCTGCCATGCCGTGTAAACTTTTGTCCATAATTTTCGTGTAACAGCAATTTGTTCGTGCAATTTCGTATGAGGAAATATTGGTAACAACATGCAGTTTATGATGAATGGCTGTTTGCTGAGCATAATCTTTTGGCACGTCCATTTCGCTGCAGCAATAAAACTGCAATAATACATTATATTACATGTATTAAAATAATATATTGGGTAGGAAATCCTTTTTTTTAGATTTTAAAAATATTCTCATTTTCTGGTAATTTTTCAAATAACTTCTTGAAAAAATTGTGAATTCTTTAATTTTATGCTATTAATCTAAGGATTTAAAAAAAATAAACTGTAGATGCTTTAACGTTTAATTGCTTTATTTTTTCATCTGTTATTTTCAATCTACAGTCAATACGTGTAGATTAAAACGTGCTGACTTTGTAGTCGAAGGACAGCTCATGCAGCAACTAAATTCTCATCTGTAGACTTTTTATTGCGTTTTAAATACCTGTGCACTATAGATGCTGAGATTTTTATAAATAATTGCGCACAGTTTGACGGGGCTTTGTTTTAATGGTGGATTTTAGCATCGAATTCTGATTTAGAGGGATCCTGTAAATTCCTTTTGCCCGATTTGGATATTTTCTATCGACTTGTTCATCAACTTTATTTATACCTTTTTTATGTATTGGTTGCGTCCTTATCTGAAAAACAGCTTGTTGTTTTTCAGATCCTGTAGTTTACGGGTATCTCTGCAGAAATATGAAAAATTGGATGGGACCATATATATCACAATAATGTTGTTTTTGGCTAAAATCCACGAACCAGCAGTGAATTATGACCAGATGGTTTATGATGGTGTAATTGCTTTTGTTATTATCTCCGCAAATCTTATTCTTCAGATTGCTTCACGAAAACGACGTATAATATTCAGTTTTTTATGATCTAATGGTACATTATCCTGAAAAAATCTAAGAAAACAATGAACAGAACAGTGGCAGATTAAGCAGAAGCCCCAGAATACCAAAGGGCCTCGAAAGTGGCCGCGAGGTTTAAAAATGTCTTTTCATTATGTTTCAAAGAAAATTACTCTTTTTTGGATATGGATATATCAAAAAATTATATTTTGTTGTCCAAATATATCTCTTAAAAAAATACTGTATTTATTCTAATTGAATCAATAGGGTTGAGTTGGTAATTCACGAATGATTTTATTGCCTATTTTTTATGAGTACCTCGATGTACATATTTTAACTAAAATGTTTCTATTATCTATTTTCTGACATTTAATGCACACGGATACAAAATTATACATAATTATATTATTACAGTAGAAATATTGTATTGTGAAATCACTTTTCTTTTTTTTTCAATACTTTGCTACTCACTATTTTTTAAACTAAGCTTTATTATTACCCGTATTTTTAACCCCCTAAGACTCTTACTTGATTTAATCTGCCACTGGAACGGAACAACGTTCGATTGAACCAATCGAGCTTTTTTCAGGGCTTGAATTTTTAGAGAGCTTTTAAATTATTCTATTGGCCTTATTCGTTTTGGTTTTATTATTAATTTTATCAGTTCTGGATTGCTGCTAAATTCATTCTAATCCTGAGAAATGTCCATCTGACACTGCTTTTGATCTAAATTCAATCATTGTGAAATATTTGTTATCTGTAATACGTCTCATGCTCAAATCATTTGAAAAAATGATTAGCATGAGCCAAATAATATACCCGTATTACCAAAAACCTCTATGATAGTGATTTGACGTTTATTAATAATCATTTTCTTCACTTTTTCGACATTGTTATCTGTCGACGTCTCTAAAATAAAGGATTAATAAAAGAGCGCCAAAAACAATATTCAACATTTTCAATACACTTTATTCTACTCTTTAAAGTAAATTTGAATGCACTTTTTATATCGAACACACCAAAACTCATGAAACCTTTTCAATGTGGTTACCAATGACAAGATGTGTCAGAGATAAATGTACCAAAACACCAATTTACCTTTTTTATCTGACATATTCTATGTAACTATTATTGTAAAGATTGTTTGGCGTACTCTGATCCATGGATCGGGTCGCTAAACACAGACAATAAAATCATTACAGTCATAAGATAACAGCTTCCATGAATTAATTTAATACGAATAGTTTCGGATCTGAAACCAGTCACATTGCGCTTGACATGAAATTGCTACGAGTCATGAATCCGTCTAGGGATACGACCTCCATCTCATTTTTCTAGCCGAGCACGATCATTAATTTCGAAGTGTTCCATAATGACATAATTTGAAGTTTACATTGTGACTTCCGACACGGTGTGCGCCTCCATTTGTTAAGGTTGTTCCACTTTGTCTGCCAAAATTGCAAATCGTGACAAGGCACTGCATTCATGACCCATGCAGCATCAAATAACCAGCTCCGATACATCGGCAATAATTTATAGAAGCATCGCAAAAAATATTTAATCTGAATAAAGGATTGGCTCTTCTGCGAAATTTTGTTCGGGCTCTTTTTATTCATAACAATTTTAATCAACAGATTTTCCAGTAGATTACATTAAGTGGACGCGGACTCGGATTTACATATTTTTTATTCGTTATAAAATGTCATTAGTTTTTTTTTTTGGGCATCATTAAATGTTGACAGTGGGATCCTTTGTATTTATCTCCTTATCCATATAAAATGTTTTAAATGACGTAAGCCGGCCGTAATTATTTGCACCGTAGACAATGGCGCCGTATGTTAAATTGGCGTGTGTCCAGTCCACCGCAGAGGTTGCGGGTTCGTTTCCCAACAGCCGTGGATGATGGCAATGTGAATCAGGCACCACAGTCAATTTGTTAATGAAACTCTCGTTTGTTTGGGAGCGTGTAATTGAACCTGATTACAATACAATAAGAGCCACTCTTGTGGACTGTTTCCTAATTGCTGTGCTCTTTTAATTAGCGGCGTTCATTTCCATAGGAGGGAATGTTCTCATGCAGTCTGAAGCTGAATCGTGTCGGAAAATGGCTGAATATTCGCATAATTTTTTTTAACGATATAATTTCACAAAATTGCCATGCCATATTGTCTGTATTATTTCAGTAACCATATACAAGTATCGTACTCGAGTTGTTTTCTTATTGTTTTAAACGTTAGTCGCTCTTGATGGTGCTTCATAATGTCTGCGATAGACATACAATTAAATTGTGTCGAAGTTTCATAATTTCTGACGTTGATTTATCAAGTGTTTGTAAGCATCTAAGTCCAAATTTTTTTTACTAATCTCACCCGCAATATTGTATGTGTGAAAATGCGGAAATTTTGCATATAATTAATTAAATAAATTAATAACCATAAATTTTGAGAAAATTTTACAGAAAAAGACCAAAAAGTATATGATCATGTTCTGTTGATGTGTTTTTCTGTTAAATTAATGTTAGTTTTATTTTTATTAGTTAATTAAGCGTGGTTCTAACCCTTTAAAACGATAATATCTAATAAATTATAAATCTATAATGTTATCCGATAAAAAATCATTAGATATTCTAAAACATTATCATTCAAGATGTAATATTAAATACCTGATTTCCAATTTATGTGTTTTTTTTTTAAAAAATAATTTTGTCATATACACTTTAATATTTATTTAAGTATTCTTCTTCTTCATGAGTCGGTACCATGCCTGAGTGATCGTCCTTGTTTCGATCGTGACCTTGTTTTGATCTATTTGATTTCGGTTCTCCAGGATCCTATAGGATTTAAGCATTTATAGATTATAAAACACAAATATAATAATTAAGAAATAAATTAAAGTATGGAATTTTAAATTGAATTTTATGCAAAGTATTGTCGGAAAATCACTAAATTTTTTTTTCAATTGATAATTTTCCACCGGCGTTAAATAAAAAATTGATTTCATTATAAGACAATGACTAAATTAACTCAGACGTTGCTGAAACTTTTTTATTTATTATTTGAGGAAATGGGTGTTCTTTTAAAAGGACAGTAGTATAATAAATTATTATACATGACTATGTTTTATTTATTTAATAATACGAAAATTCTAACTATAAGTCTTATTTTTTCATTAGTTGAAATGGATTATTAATTATTATGAGGATCTTGATTTTTTTTTCTTTACATCAATGAACGGATTGCATCTTTCGTGGATTAACTGAGTAGCTTCCGTTTTCTCACTATGGCATTTCTTTACTGAAAGGCGAAAATGTTTCGTAATTAGAGCATGGAATGCATTGATAAAATCCTTAAGAAAAAAATATTCAGGGACAAATCATAATCACTATCGGCATTTCCCGTAAAAGCATCTAGATCAGCCTGAAGTTGACTGCCTTGTATATTATTCAAAGTGATGTTATCATCCCCAGAATCTACATTGGTATCAGACATATTAACATTCGCTGTTGGCAATATAAAAATATCTTCATTAACTCTTCTAACAGCATATATAACTTTGGAACCTCTAATTAAAAACATAAAATGATTATGATATCCTATGTTCGTTATAAGGAACAGCTGATATCTATCTACCTTGAATATAAATGTAATACTCAATAAAAATTATGTGAAAGGTATTTTATATATCTCATCATAATATTTTAACATAGAGGTAATAATGATCACTAATAAAATTAAAAAAATTATTTGAATGATCCATGATATGAGAATCATTAACCACTTGCTAACACGTGTTATTGATACGAAGCAGTATTTTCATTCGACAATCATTTATGGATACCACAGACCAATACTTCATGTCCGTAACATGATGTTGACTGTTCTTTTAATAACCCATCCATCACGCGGCTCGGAAATCACCGATTTTTGTTTTTCAGTATTAATCGTATCCGCTGTTTAAATCGAATTATGTATTTGCAGGTTTTTGCTCTGTGTTTTAGAATAACTTTAACTCTCTTTGATCCTGCTGTATTTATATATGATATATTTTATTTCCGGACTAAATTCTTCTCTGGATTTCCGGGTGTTATTAAAATACAATTTTAAATTCCCAATAATAGATATTTTAAATTTGACCTAAAAATTATGGTTTCCTGGATTGGCAGAAGTATTTATGTATATTCCGGAACACCGGATATAATAACCATTAAAACTATATCTTTTATTCTATTATGAATAAGCTGTGTCGTTTTTTTGTCTGAAAATTTAACATCTTTCAATTAATAATTGTTATTGGAGTCGTATGTCTAACCTCAACCAAGTACACGTTAGACCAGTGTTTCTTAACCGTATTGAAAGAATCGCCCTCTTTCCCTTAATTATTATTATTCTCGCCCCCTTTTCTCTATTAATTATATTAATTATTATCTCTACCAATTATTAGATAAATAAACATTTTATAATACAAATTAATTATAATGAAATCCATGTGTCTTAACTTTCAAAGCTAACGGTAGTTGGCTAGTAGAAAATGTATAACTATTTGGGAATTATGTTTTTTTAACATTCTAAGCAAGGTTTTTTGAAAACCGGTAAATTTTGGAAAATAAAATGTTTTTTTTTGGGAGCTGAGCTTCGAGATTGCCTAAATTTTGGAGGCCCAAGGCGCGCGCCAATTGCGCTAAAAGGCAAATCCGCCACTGTATGATGGGTAATTTTACTTCTTTCTAAAGAAGAGGGTATCGATGGATAAAACCAACTCAAAAAGCATCATAATCACATTGATTGCATATTATTTAAGCGACACATTTATTTTGTAGCTCAATAAACTGCTCTTTTAAATTTTGACTTACACTTTCTACGTCTGAAAAAAATAATTAATTAACCAAGTTGGTATTACAAGTTTCTACAAGTCTAGAATCGTATTATCATATTTTTAATAAGGCCGTTAGTGTGGTAACAGTATATTTCCAAATCAGAAACCTTGAACATATCTTCTTTTCATTAATGGTATTCTCGCCGACAAAGATTATTTTTATATAATTTGAGTTTATTGATAAAGCTCAGTACATCTCTTTTGGCTTTATTGTATCCTTGAAGTTTCAGGAGATTTTTATTCATCTTTTCGAATATATTCGAAAGATAGGATATGTTTTCATTGCTTACATCTAAAAACTCCACATTTTCTTTACGATAGCCATCTTACGTATGTAAGATAAGTCTTTAGAATTCTTCATCATTTTTATTACACAGTTGATGTAATAAATGATCTTTATAACAATACTCATCGATTTGTGAAGCATTAATTGAGCATACCTTATTTTTTATATCGACACAACGCCCACTCAAACTCCTGCAGCGCCCTAAATGCTAAAAAAATATAAACGCCCTCCCAGATCTATAAAATGCTCTTAAAGGGGCGCTGGCGCCCCCGTTAAGAATCACTGCGTTAGACAATTATAATATAATTGTTAAATTTAACGAGCGCATTAATCTTTTTAATATATGATACATTTTGATTATGACAAAAAGCGAGGCTGGCAATTAGAAAACGGCCTTGAACTTGAGAGCACTGCAATGACGATGCACCGCTTCGAAAGTGGTCCTCGGCTCTGTTCGTGACGGGAGCCGCAAGTCACAAGTCACAACCGCGACGCGGTCCATTGAGGTCTGCGCGAGCCTCTGAAAGAGCCGATCGCCAAACAAAAGGAAAATCCGAGAATGAATCTGCCGCTGCCCCAGTTCGGGTAAAAGTTGTGTTTGCCTGCGTTTCTTGTCAATTTTTTTCACTCTCCACATCTTCACCATACCATTATAATTCTATTATTTTTTTGCGTTGACCGCGGCTCGATTCCGCGTATCGACTTACGACCCAATTCGGCCCTGTCACAGCTACACGTGCACTCATATACACACACACATACACTCGCTCACACATACATACGACACAATTGCGAAAAGAATTAATTTCTTGGAGCGTGGCGCGTTTTTACAAGTTACTCTTACTTTTTTGCAAGAGCGTGTCCATTGAAATTGGCATCATTTCTAATCGGTCGTCTCACCACTGGCTGCTGCTGCTGCTGTTGTCGCTCGATGGCCACTTTTGGAAAACACAATCGACATTGTGCGACAATGTCATATTGTCGTATCGGAGAGGATTGACGTGTCATTATCGTCGGCTGTCATTACAGTCATTATCATCTCGGATTATTATGGCACATGGACTTTTATTTGTGCCCTTGTGTGAATCAGGCTCCTTTACGTGATTTATCTATTGAATATGCGATAAATGCATACATTGTTAATTGCTTTAATCAGCTTAAGACATGCAAAACCATCATTTGAGTTTAATCTCTAAAGAATATTTTATTTGAAAATACGTCATTGACTCTTAATAAATTGCATACATTTATAGTATGAAAAAATGCTTTTTCACTATGCATAATTATTTTCTTTAATATTCGATCTTAAGTATAGAAACTGTACATATTTTGAGGCTTCTTGTTAATAAAACAGAATATATTTCTAGAAAAAACAATTAATATGGAAAGCATTATAAATGTTTTTCTAAAATAAGTTATTTTTGTTCAAAATAGACCCCAAGCATTTCAAGTCAAGATATTGAAGATATCTTCATCACTATCTTGACGTTTTTTCAAAAAACGGATTATTCTAATAAATACAATAGTTATTCACTTTATAATTTGATCGATATTTTGAATTTTTCTACCAATTAATATAACGCATAAATGGCACGCACACTCGGCGGTGTCTCACAGCAGACTGAGAATACGCCGCCGACTCAGACTTCTCCCTCATTAGTACGTTTCACTCGCACTTGGCATATTATAGCGGATTCGAGCAAAAAAAAACATCGCACCCGTGGCAACGGCATTGAATATTGTTGTTTTTAATTTTTTTTTTGCAATTGCGGACAATAAAGGTCAATGATTATTTATAATATTTATTCTTTAGACTTTTTAAAACAAATACAAAAAGCTTCATATAGGATTTATATTTATTTATTAATTATTCATTTTCCAGAGAAAATTAGCGCAAAGGATATTAACGAAATAAGAGTGATAATGTAAAACAATCCAAGAGGGTCCATAAATATGTTAGGGACTGTCATACATTTTCTAAAATTGATTGTAGAATTTTTAAACTATAGTTAATTTAAATTAATATTAATCAGGATTTCAACCGTTATATTTCGATTCGGTTTTCGTTCCGATTCAAATGAAAAAATATATCAGCTCTGTTCTTTTATATATTTTTATTATTTATTGTAATAAAAATGTATAATGAACCGACATGAACCGTTATTCTTTTAGGTTCAGCACAAAAAATCCTAACTTTTTAATTGAACCGAAATGAATTCATTGAAATAACGGTTCAAAGCTTTAATATTTATATTTATTAAAAGCGTTCATTATCAAAAAATATGCTAAATAAATTCGATTTAATATTGCATTCGATAAAAACCATGTAAATCTTGTATTTTAGTGTATTTTTAAGATAGCTATATCCATTTCCGTGTTGTTATTTTACATAATCGCATCTAAAACGTTCCTATTGCGTAAAATATAATTTAAATTAGATATTAATATAATCCAATAATAATTAAATAACTATGGTTTTATTTTAATACTTTTCAGTAAGTGGATATTATTTCCTTGATAAAATTATATCGTTTTTAATATTAAATCGTTGATTTTTATCAAAGTTAGAGCGCAATTATACTAAAAAATATTTTTTTTTTATTACAATGTATTTAGCTTATCAAATAATAATGTTATGCAATTATATAAAGCAGTTAAAATCGCATAAAACTTATATTTCGCATAAAAATATATTTTGCTTACATTTATGATTCTGCATATGCTATATAACAAGTTATTATCTTGTTTTAAAAATAAAAAAAAAAATTAGATGAGCCTAATACGGAAGCCTAACTGCCAATATCCATCATCTTCATAGATTCTGTTAATTTTTTCTTACATTTTTTTTCTCAGAGTACGTACCGTGACAAATGAAAGTGTTATTGTGGCGATTACCGTCTGACGCATTTGGAAGATGAAATTTTTACATAATTCGTATCAGACTGATTATACAGACCGGTATCGTTTCGTTTTCTTTATTTTACCAACACGAATTTTATCTAGAAGTTTATATTAAGGCCGAACCGAATCGATTATTCACACGCACACGTTGCAAATCGAGAAAAACCGTTTGGAGGACCCATGTCGCAATACGATCTCGGATTATGCCTTTTTTAAAACATATATTGCAAATTGATGATTGTGCAAAAAAAAACAATAAAAAACCATGGAAAATTGAAAAGAAAACCGTGAAAACTGGCGTGTAATTTTGAACTAAGTTTGTCAATAATATGACAACGCAACAATCAATTATCGTATTAATAATTAGCGTTATTTAAAATGAAAATTTATTTTATGAATATTTGATTATAAACCTTCACTTTAGAAATCATATGATTGCGGACTTTCCGTTGTAAAATGTTTTCGCGGTAAGTAGTAAATTAACACCGAATGAAATATTATACGAATCCGTTATACTATATGTGTACGTATATAATATTGTATATTTTTAGCATAGAACTTAATTCAGTCCAATCGTGAAAGTAAAATATGTAGTCATAAAAACCAACAATAATTCGCGTATTATTGAAATATTATTTAAATAAAATTATGCAGGAAGTCAGTCATACACATACGCAATGATAGTTATATAAATTAATTATTACATATTTAAAAAAATGCATAATGACATAATTTTTGCACGAGCCTATTATATTATGTGATGCAGTAAAATTCGCATATGTATAAATAATACAATTATTTAAATGATTCGTAAATCGTGCAGTGAAATGATATGTGCAAAATTGTTTTTAATCATTTATTGCACCATATTATTATGTTTATTTATGGCAATATACAGTTTTATGACGTAGCTAAATCCGATGTGTAGTGTAAAAATACCGCTGATTTATTATCAATCGGATTTTGGATCAAAAATTCAAACAAATCATATTTTTTGATTTATTGCTTCGATTTTAATCTATTCATATTTTTTTCTTATTAAAAACACTTGATCTGAAACAAATAATGAATCATCTGTTAAAATAAATGATATGCTATAGATTTTTCATCCTTTAATTTTACAAAAAAAGCTTTAAAATGTAATTAGCAGAATCTTTCAGCTCTTCTACTATGCATTCGATCGGCTGTAACCTTTACAACGTTTTGTTTTGTCAAATAGTTTTCTTGGTTAGATACTTGATAGTTGTAGCGTTACAAAAAAACCAGACATTGAGAAGATTTTAGGAAAAGTGTATAAAAACCAGGGGCGTACGGTGGTGTTGATGTTGGGTGTGCTGAATGTGGAAAAAAAATTTAAAAAAATACAGTTTTTTTTAATGAATTTTATTATTATTTATACATTAATTCTATTCTTCGTTTTTGCGACATAAATTTTTCAATGGAACTATCGCAAAGTGTGCCCTTCTGTTTTATTTTTATGAGTATTTTTTTCTTCATTGATATTACTTGAAAAATTTATAAATTTTAAGTTCAATTTATGAATAGAATTATTGTATAATAAATAATTAAATTCATTCAAAAAAACTATATTTTTTTTTTTCCACATTCAGCACACCCAACATCAAGTCCACCGTACGCCACTGATAAAAACCATTTATTCGAAATATTTTATGGCTCTTTTACAAGAATTATTTAGAGATTGCCGACCTTTGTCGGCCATTGTTTATTGTTTAAAGAAAAAAAATTAAGAAGTTATTTATTTATTACACTGTTATAATCTTTTCTTCTTTCGTCAGCTGATGCGATTTGATCTACTGTATCTATTATAACGTTTTTTTTTTTTTTTATATTTTCTTATCGTTAGGACGCAATTGTTCCCTCTTAATTATGACATTCCTCAACATTCGGAGTTATAAAAACACGTGTTGTTTATAATAAAAATTATATCCTATCCCAGTCACTCAATGACCTTGAAGTTTTACACAGAAGCCTTCTATTTAAATATTCAAAAGACCATGATCAAACAACGTTTTATAAAAATATCAACTCGGTTCGTTTCCTAAAAGCTTGGTGACCCCTGCTATAAGATATATTTTTTTTTTTGCATTTACTATCCAGTAAATGTTGAAGTTCAAATATTTTAACTTTCAGATCAATTTATTGATTAATAAATAAGTTATGATTTTATTTGTAAAAAACGACGTTTCACCAAATTTCGGCCTTTCAGATCATTTTTGCCAAAATGACACATTTTTTTATATCATTAGAATCATAATAAAATCATCTATCTGAAAAATCAGTCGAAATCTCGATGGATTTTCTGAAGCATTTTCTTGACCTTCTACATTTTATTTTATTTGCCAATATTTTAAGTAATCTAATCAATAATTGCACTTGCATGATTAATTATTATAGAATTTATTACAGTTAAAAATATGCCTTTTATTGCAAAGTTGAATATTTTCACACTCACTTCAGAAGAAAATCTCACAAAAGAGAAATATTTCCTTCTGCATTTTACTATCACGATGATGGTTTTTCTTATTTTTCGCAGAAGTTACACAAATTACGCTTCGCATAATTTATAAACCGCATTAAAGAGATTTTACTGTGAATAACGGATACGCATAGATACATAATTACCGGAAACTGCCTCGAATTGCCCTGCTGTATAAACACCGCGATATTAATTGCGGATCACGTGTTATCAATACGTCCATAGTTTAATCCGCGTATGCAAATCAGGCCATTACGAACAAACGACACTGTTTTAAAGTGGCTTCGAGGTGGTGGCCGTTAAACAGCCACTACACGATCAACTACTTAATATTGCATTATAATCATTTTATATCCACACACATGTGTAATTCGTCATTAAAATCTTTTTACAACGGTTAACCTACTATGCAATCAAGGCTATATAATCATTTTGTTTTATATGCGGCAACATTATTAATTTTTGCTCATTTAAAAATAGTAGCAAACTGTTAAAAAATAATATCTGCATTCATACAATGTACGGTTTATTGGCGATGTTAATACGCATCGACCGGCGTTAAAATTTATTAACATATAAGGAGGTAATAAAATTTATTGCTAAATTATAAACCCAATATATACTATGGATTATTAATCGGAAATTCTGCTTCTCGTGTCAGATTGTCATTCTTTTTAAATTTATTGAAAGATATAAAAATATCAGAAGGTATTCTTTGCTATGTATATTATATGAATCAGATAACAGTAGTTTGTGAATATTTTAACTTAATAATCTAAGAATATAATTGCAAAACAGTTTGACACGGTTTAGATTTGATTCAATATGATTTATTTTTAAAATTAATTAACACGTTTAATTAATTTATCTAGGCAAATCCTCTGTAAATCTCAAATTAATTAGCTTAATACTATTCATATTAATCTTAGTTATTTATTTTTATTACATAGCACCATTAAGTTGTACCCTTTAAACGCTTGAGAAATTTCACACCGTTGTCACACTGGTATGACAATAGTGTTAAAGTATTAAAATAATAAATACAATGTAATGACCATAATAATATATTATTTATTTTATCGAAGTAATTAAGAACGGGATGCTATATTTATATTAATTTCTTATGAGAGAATGAGTCCTCAATAAATAATATGTTTTTATTTATTTATAAAATATATTCGGTAAAATAAATATACGATTAATAATTGCTTCAAATTTTTCTGATCCTAAATACGAAAAGCCCCAATTTCTATGTCGTCGTTTCAAAATTATTAAATAAGTTACTTTTTTAAATAAACTATAGATATTTTACATAGTGTTTAATATTAACGATGTGATATAATAGTATATCTAGTTTATCCCTTTGTATGGTTTTTGAACTAAATAAAGGTGTCGTAGTCTCTGAAAAATAATCAATACCATCAAGACTTTTCCTAAAAATAGTAGGGATTATTAAATTTCATGAGATATATGGCGTACTAATTGTCATAATTTTTGTTGTTATGATAGTACATTTATTACTGACGAAATTTGACATTGGTAGCCATATTGGATACTTATTTTTGATAACTTAGCCTATATATTTCCCAAACATAGACCATAATGATTTTTTCCTAATTCCAAAAATGAAAAAAAAAACAAAGAAACGACAGTTTTTTTTTAATTTTTAGAGATAATGATAAAATCGCTGAATAACTTTTTTAGAAAATTGGAAAATGCGATGGGACAAGGATGTAACTTGTAGTTACGCATACTTGAAAAGGGGAAGAAATAATATTAATGAATGAATAAAAAAATATTGAGAATTACAAAAATTACGCACATTTTTTCATCAAACGTCTTACTTGACTTTTTTTAAATACAAAATGATTTTAACTAAAGAATGGGTGTTCAACTAATATCATCTGTTGGGCCAAAATATTCTTATAAGTCTTTGAATGGCCACACATATAAGTTAATATTAAGGTGACGTTCTTTTATATTAAAAATTAACAAGCTACCTAGAAACATTTTTTATCATTTGATAATTTTTTAATATTAACTAGAAATTGGTAATTTTTGATTAGTAAAAAAAAATATTCGCAGCGGTACATAGTTTCAATATTTTATTCCCTTCGTTTTTCATTTTAATGCCTTATTGCGAAACTATAAGCCTAATTTGTAAAATTAGGGGTACAAATTCGACCTTTAATGGGGTTAAAAAATTGTGAAAATTTCCTAGTGCTTTTGCATGAATAAAAAAATCACATTGAATGCTGTGATTAATGTTGTGACTTCATTAGCATATTTTGAAACATCTTTTTTTCACTATTTTAGTCATTTGATAGTTTAAAATGAATCGCATTATTTATCAATAATTGTTATTAAAAAGTTCAAGTTTGCAACGAACATTCTATAATTAATCTATTGTCATCTTTATGTTCTAATTCAAATAATTTAATTGTTATATCCGTTAAAAATATAAATCTATAAGCTATTGTTTATCGTACAATATAAATACACTATTGCCTTTTTAACTCATAAAAATCCTCCATGTTTTCCAAAATATTAATAAACAATCAACACGACTCGTCGAATTTTGTTAAAAAATACTAGATCAGTGTATTTAGCATCGATTTCGTGAAGATAGTCTTGAAACTGATTATTGAAATTTTAATTTAATTAATTGTAGCAACAATTGACATTAAATGCGATATATTAATTACTAATATGTTTTCGGAGGTAGAAAGCAATGGAAAACGAATATTTTAATATATTTTGATTTTTTCTTCTGAAGATTTGTCAGCTCTAAACTTTCTCTGAACACAAAATTTAAAACCCAAGATTACTACCAAAATACCTGAACAATTAATGCAATAGATAGACGGATGTTGGACATGTTTGACATTTAGACATCTTTCTAAAAGCTCTTTTATTATTAAATATATGGTGAATATAATGGATTATCATAGATGATCATATATGGCGTAGTTACATATCAGGTTTTGAGTGTAAAAGAATTATTCAGATCTAGGACTGTCAATGTAGCGTGTCGATATTTACCAATCGTGCAGATTAAAGGCGTGTTATACGCCATATAACAGTAATCGTACAATAAAACAGTCATAAAATGACTCATTTGATATGAAATTTCATCTAGGAAACTGTGTAGCTTCTGTCGCCTGACTTCTCACGTTCGTCACGGTTGCGAACCGAACCACGAGTCACACTACGGTGCTGTTGCAATTTTGCCATTTTTACAGCGACCGCTCGAGCACTCGTGTTTACTTGCCATAGAAAAATGGCATCCACAATTCGCACTAATCGATTTAAACGAGTGTCGTGTGTGCACGGAAACGGTATATAATAACGCCGGATCGAATGGAGCCGATCCATTGTGAACTGGGCGTAATGCCATTGGGAAATTTCCGATAACGGATTTGCAGATTTCAATTGCCGCAGAAATATGCCACACTTCGTTTGTATTAACACATCAATTATTCTCAACGCAGAAACATGACTTCCTCGGCTCATTGCTGCGGAGATGCGCGTAATTATAGTTATATCCGCGATCGAGCGTTTAAATATTTTAAATAATTTAACACCAAAATTATGTATAATTATTGATTACACATTATCTGCATCCGTGTGTAATTAATATTTATTGGGTGATGGGTACGTGGCGAAAGTGGCTCGTAAAACAATCCGTGGCGTCTGCAAAATCCAGAATCGGCTGGAACACGGCCATCTTGCATCGCCGTTTTGTCGGCGATGCAATTTGAAATAATTACCGTGTGATGTATACAATGTTACAATGTCGGAACCGGTCATAAAAGACGAAAAAAAGACATGTGCTTGTCATTTCTTTCCGTCGTTAGATGAGCTAGAGACGGTCCAAAGATTATGCAAGCGTTGTGATGATGTATTTTAGATTGACAATAATTATGTATGGAATTATTTCACTTTTATTCACGAAAATTGCAATCCGTTACCGAACAACAATCGTCTTTGGGCGATTGTAGCAATTGAGTAACTGCAAAAAAAATGCAAACGATATCCATTGTGTAACGATGATTTATTTGCATTTGCACTTCACCTCGTTACGGCTCTAGACAAACACAGATCTATATGTGAACATATTTAAATACGTTTAAAATAATCGTCAATGTGACCGTGAAATGATATGGTAATCTGTGACCTTGTGCTTAAAGCATAGGGGTTATATTATGATTACATTGCAATGCCATATTATTGACATACATAGATTAATTCAAATAAATCCTCTATAATTGCTATTATTGATGTATTTACTTATATTTTTATTAAAGAATTTTGTTATAAAATTGTCTGGAAAATCTCATTACTTTATAGTGATTTTCATCAGCCTCATATTAACAGATGCGTTTTTTATCGACAACGATACTCAAGTATTTTTTCTGAAATATATAAAAAAAATATTTGCATTTAAGTACATAATTGCAAATCTTGTTTTTATATCAACTGTATCTTAAAATGATGGTTTATTAATCTTATACTATTAAATAATATTACACATACAGTCTGATTAAATAAGAATTTTATTTCAAATATTTTATTCTGTATATATTTATTATTATAAGTTGTACAGTACACCTATTATAAATTATTATTTTTCTCACTCTCATATTAAAAATAATACTCTCACCCTAAGCTTAACTTAAAAAATCTTTACAAACTGGAATATTTTAATTAGGTCAATGATAGTAAATAAATAGGCTTAAATAAAGTATGCTTATATATAAAGCATATGTAAAAAAAATCGCGAATTTTATTGGCGCTAGCATTATATCAATTATTCAGCACGTTATAAATAAATCTATATACATTTTAAAATATACAGAATGTATTACATTATATCCATTTTTTTTGAAGCTATAACAAATGCCTTTAGATTAAAAATTGTGTTAATAAATTAGTTTAAATAACTGACTTCTGTATTCACCGAAGAAATATAAGTATTTATTAAAAGCAATGAATTTAAAATTAGACAAAAGATCAAAGATATTCATCTCTAAAATCAAATTTTAGTTTCAATTATCTGAGAAACTCCACATAAATTTATATGATTTATGTATTCTAAATCGCTTTTAAGTATATTTACTTAAATACTATCACTAGTTCTAATCAATAGAAAAGTTAGGTAATTGCTACTTTATTTAGTCGCGCCGATGATTAGGGAACCCAAGTTTTGGGGTTATGGACTTAGGGACCTCAAGTTTTTAATATAAATCCTACATGTCACAAACGTTTTTTTTACATTTATCTAAGAAAGTCTGAACAATAAATTGTCTGCAATTGCAAAAAAAATAAAAATAACAATGTTCGCGTCTGTTGCCACGGGTGCGGTGTTTTTTCTTGCTCGCATTCGGTACTATGTGCCGAGTGCGGGTGAGACATGCGAGTGGCACGTGCTGCGAGAGCTCAGTCTGCGGCAAGACATCGCCAAGAACGTTGTCATTTACGCGTCATAAATATATAAAAACCGTGGTTTAAAAGAAATAAAAAATGTATTTTAATTTAAAAAATAATAATTCAATCGGCACCTCTAATGTAATGAAATTTTTTGATTGTTATTACTGTCTTGTGTTGTGAAATTTCTTATTATTAGAAAATCCGTTGTCCACTTTTGTGATTTTTGTTTCACAAGTTGTTTATACATTTCTTAATATATTCATACAAATGACTGCAGGTCCCATTGGAAATTTAAAGCTCGTTGTAAAGCAAGTCTTCATAAATTAAAGCAGCAGTTATTTGATAAATGTCACCATTTTGTTTATTTTTTTATCCATTGCTCATTGGCTAGATTAACGTTATATGAGTCAATGATTGCCGAGATTACATATATAAATATTTTTTTTCCAACTGTACATCAGAACTAATGCCCAAGTATGCATTTTAAATATTATCATAAATCCTTTTTCAGTATTTTCCATAGTTTCAAATAAGATTTTCATATGTTGTGAAGGATTAAATAAAGCGTGTTTCAATAATAATATTAGGTAAAGCGGAAAGTAATGATAATTTTTTTTCACATACAAAAAAAATATTAAAATATATATATACAGTAAACCCCCCTATAACGTCCTCTCATATAACGTTTCCCCCTATAACGTTGCGGCGGTTTTTTCATATAACGTCGAACCCCCCTATAACGTTCGCGCAATGACATAATGTAGCTCCGGATCGCTTTGACATCGACACGCATCCGGCGAAACTAAATAAAACTTATTTGGTGATTCATCGACACGAGGCTATCGGCACGAGGCTATCAGGAGCATTCCAGGATATTCACACATACAGTAAGAAAATATTTTCTACTTTTATATCCATGGAACGAATTATAATCGAGTAAATCGATGCTCACGTTTTTTTAACTATTTGATTATGTAATATACGCATACCTCTTTAATCTTATTAATGATATGATCTAATTTCACAATAAGGTCTCTAAGCACAATTATTTCCATATGCGTCGATTTCTTTGATGTTTAATTCTATACTTAGTGGTTGGAATAAAACATATTCCCGGAATAGTTTTTATTACATTTATTCATCATATGCTAGCGTATTTTATAAAACTTAACTAATAAAATGTCGCGTTGATCTGCTCTACCCGGCAAGTTGCGGTAAGATTACGTCCAGTAAACGTTATAGGGGGTTAAGGTTTTTCAATTTTATTTTTTGATTTAAAGGAAATCAGTAAATTAACACATTCCTATTTTTTTTTTTTTTCCACATTTTTACGTGTTTACCAGCGCAAATGACTAAGCTCGCGCGATGAGCGATATCCTCTCGTACTTTGGCTGACGTCATTGCGCGAACGTTATAGGGGGGTTCGACGTTATATGAAAAAACCGCCGCAAACGTTATAAGGGGGAACGTTTTATGAGAGGACGTTATAGGGGGGTTTACTGTATATATATATACAGTAAAATAATTTCCATTGTTTTCTATTACTTTCCTCCAATGATCAGGCAGCTTTTCAATCCCTTTCTTATAGAACTCTGCAGGTTTTTCGTTAAAGAATGATTCTATGTGATTTTCGATTTTGTCAAATGAATTAAAAAAAATATTTTAAGGGAATGCTCTAAAGATCTGAAAAGATGGTAGTCAGAGGGTGCGATATCAGGGGAATATGGGGGATGCTGTATAACTTCAAAATCAAGCTCCCTGATTTTTTCCTGCTGTGCTGCAAAATTCGCCTCTGATTGTTTACCAAAACTGAACGTTTTTTCAACAGCTCCGCTTTCATTCTAACTAATTGACCACAGTATACCTCTGCGGTAATTGTTTCACCAGGTTTTAATAACTCGTAATAGATGACGCCAATCATGTCCCACCAAACACAAAGAAGGACCTTTTTTAAGGTCAATGAGGGTTTAGGGGTAGGTACGGGTACTTCGTTTTTAGAAAGCCATTGATTTTTTTTCTTTGAATTGTTGTGGGGATTACTGTCAAATCTTACGTGTTAACTCGACGACAGCCGGCAGCAAATTAAATTTAAAAATCGTCCCTTTAAAAATTATCATTACTTTCCGCTTTACCTAATATAATGTTTGTTATATTAAATAATTTGTGCCAACAATGGTAAACCTTTATTGTCGTGTATACATACTATCGTCGCTGTTAACGCTTAGAAGTTTTCCATATCCAATCGCGGCTTCGGAAGAAGTAGATGGAAGCGTGCAGTCGGCCAACAGCATCGGCATCATCAAAGGACTATGCCACCGCGTCGACAACTGCAACGGCAGCAGCGGAAGAAGTAAAAGCGTGCTGACGTGCCGGATCCGCTGACGTCTTCATGTGCCGTTTCCGCGCCGCTCTTCCTCGCCAGATCACTATCGCCCTGGTGATTAATGCTAGGAATCTAACAACTCTTCGGGCCGCATTGTTGTTGCGCAACCAGCCAGACTTTCAGCGACGGCGGTAACGCGGCCTTGCCTCCTCGTCCGACTGAAACGCCATTAAATAACCGCGAACGCCGTGATAAGACCGAGATGCTAACGACCGACAAGATGACGGTGCTAATTTCTTTGATCGAAATCGCACAATTTATCTAATCAATCTATAGACTCAGCATGGCTTAATATCTGATTGAATTCCGCGATTTTGATTTGGCATGTGATGATTAAGCGCACGCTCTAATTTGAAAGCTCGTTCAGAATTTGAGGCAATAACTAAATTCTTTATTTGTATTAAATGAGCGACGCGTAAATTCGGAACCGCGTCGTAACGATAATTAATATATACGTAACACTCTTGGTGTATGCACTTGCATAAGAATGCATGTATGTTGCACACGACGAAAGCTCCGCACGCATGCGCATCACACGTTAGATAACACTGTCCTGTCATGTAAATTATTTAAAATATTATTTATGAGTGAGATATTCTTCTTCTTCATATGCCTCGACCATTTTCTGAGTTTTTTTGCTTTTTCTAAATACATTTCTCGATTTTTGACGAGCTGGAACAATTCTGGAGCTCCCATTGCAAATGTTGCGGAGCCATGGCAGCTTCTTTCTTCCCTACAAACGTTTACCATCCACTTTTCCGTCCATTATAGTCTACAGAAGACAATATTGTTCTACGAATGATGAGTCCAAAATACTACATTTTACCGTGTTTGAAGGTTGAAGGACGATTATACTCTTGAGGAATTTCGTCCATGGAATTTTCAACATTCTTCGGTAGCCCCACATTTCAAACGCTTATAGCGGGTTATTGTTCGCTAAATATTCGCGTTTGCGAAATATTATCACTCATTAAATATATGTTAATTATATTTCATTGCAATATAAGCGGACGTAATTTATTTATGAGCTTTTTTTAAAAATAACTACTATTTATATTTGATTATCAATGTTCATCTTATTCGTTTTTATGGTTTCAATGACTTTTTCTTATTAAAATGGATGTGAATGACAACGCTCTCGGTGATGTCTCGCCGTAGACTGAGCTTTCGCAGCACGTGTCACTCGCACGCGGCACATCGTACCGGATGCGAGCGAGAATAAACATCGCGCGCTTGGCAACAGAAGCAAATATTGTTGTTTTTATTTATTTTTTCGCAATTGCCGTCAATAAATGGTAATGATTATTTATAAAATGTATTCTTTAGACTTTTTATAGACGGGATACAAAAAGTATGTGACATGTAGGATTTATATTAATAGAGTTATTCGAGAAAAATCAAAAACTGGAGTCCGAAAATATACCCCATCGGCACTGAATCGGCAATAAATCGTGTAATTAAATATTTAAAATGAAATTAAGTACTAGAATTCTTTATAAAATCTACTTCAAATACATGTTTTGTGAATTCAATTGTTGTTAATTTTTCTGCGTTCAGGATTTCTTGTTTTAATAAGAAGCAGATTTTTATAACTCATAAACTTATAAATATATATTTTTCTTTGTCTATGAATGCGAAAGTTTCAATAACTGGTTTTTTATTTAATATAAATTTATAAAAAACGCTGTTTCTTGAAATGTATGAATTTGCATAAGGATATCAATTCTTCGAAACGTAAAATCATTCTGGCTTTACCGAAAATATGAATTTTGAGAACATAAAAATAGAAAAGAAGCAAGGAAGGGAATTAAAAATTCTTGTCGAGATCAAAAAACTTGCCCCATCGTTAAAAAAAAGTATTTTAATCACCATAAGCCTTAGCTTGGAGGTAATTAGAATCAAATTATGATTGTTAAAGTTAATTGCCAATAAGGCAGATAGTATTCAGATGGGTGACCATTCTGAATATTTCTGAGTGACGCTGGTCAACAGAGGGGTGGGATGAAGGCTGACGACCTTCATTCACAAAAAAAATAATTGTCAAAAATATAAGCTGGGAAGCGCTCTTCAGTATAAAAAATCACTGCGGTGCAGAAGGCAACGGGAAACCACTGCACTATATATTCCCATGAAAACCATGTCCATGGTCCCTCCATAAGGGGAATCATGCACATGGTCACGATCCTCAGAAATGAAGGAAAGTGTATATATATCTTATATAAAAATATAATAATATGTAATCGCTTCACGACTCAAAAAAAGCCTTAAGAACACATAAATAACTGAGCTATTTTAGGAAATTAGTTTTTAGACTAGAAATTATCAGAAAAAAAAATCATTAATTGATGGAATATATATTTGGGTCAGTTGAGAACAAGAAATTATTTATTTATTTTAATGACCTTCTAATCCGAAGCGGGTCTTCGTCTGAAGGACAATACGCGATCTCCTCTAGTCCTGCGCTTCTTCTATTCACTTCTTAAGCACCAGTAGAGACGCGTCCAACTCAAACCTGAGACCAGGACTGTGATTGTTGTCCTCCATATTAATTAGAGACCTAAATTAAATTTTGCTTTGACGATTAACTGTAAAACTTGCACTATTTAGAATAAATGGTTTGTTATTTCTTAAAATCATATAGAATTTAATGTATTTTTTTTTAATTATGGTAGTTTTTTAGAAAAGTTTCTTTTTGCTTTGTATATTTTAGCTCATCTTTAATAGTTTCAGCATTAAGCGATCATTTCTTGATTTTCACATGTTAGCATTTAACTTAATGTTTGCCGAAACTATTTAAATTCAGTTTTCATCACCTAGCATGTGGTCGATTAGGATCTCAACAATATATTAACACGTAATAATTTAAAATCCTTCTCTATTTACGAATGATATACAATTAATAACGTCTGAATAATTCGTATGATATTTTTTTTATTATTTATTCTTCCTTTGCAATAATTCATACTTTCAGTATCGATGTAGCATCCCGTCGCTCCGGAAGATCGATGCTGTGCATCACAACGGACGGTTTGCCAACGAAAGTGAAATTGTATCATAAACATTATGATAACGAATTATAAATTCTTATTTTTTTCCGTTCGATTTGCATTAAGTGAACGTGTTTGTGAGCAATCACCGGAGCATGGTTGGAATAACATCACAGCCATTTTCTTATTCACGGTCGGTAGTCTCGTCTCCCGACGCCGAGCGCACTCTCCGTTCGTAATCTCTCACAGGTATAATAACCTTGCTCCACACATTGCATAACGCCCGATTGAGAAAACGTATGCAAAAATCGCAAATAAATATCGAAAGTGTGTGGCGCGAATCGCGATTCGACTTGATCAATTCGCGAATATAAAATGCGCGAAACGGAAGTTGTGCAAAAATTATTATATTGTGTCACAGTTGTCAAAATGTTGATGTCCGATTCTTATCCGTTCGCAGTCACGTATGAAATTCATTATTGACCGTTTGATAAATTTTTTTTCGGCCCGTTGATATTCAAATCACATATCGATGATCACACAATGATAATTTTCTGAATCATATCCTTTATTATTTTATTATTTAAGTGGCCTATTAACCCTAAGGCGGGTCTTTGCCACCTGGAGGACACCTCCGTCTCAACCATGATGTCATGACTGTGACGGACGTCCTCCAGATTATGAATTAAATATACATAATTTTATTTTATTACGTTGTTAAACGTAACGATTTACGTTATCGTCTCGTAAGATTAAATAGTTTTATTGCATAAATATAATTTCTGCCTAGTATTTAATTATGGTTTTGCACTAAATATATCCGTTAGCATTTTATATTAGTCATATGTACAAATGTTAGTATACGTATTCTACGCACGTAAACGGAAGTAATGTGGCTTGCAATCGATATTTTTGACATAAAACTGCTATCATATCGAATAATAATATCATTTTCCGGTAATAAATATTAATAGTGTATAAACTTTATTTAAAAATAATGCACTTAAATTATATAGAATCATTAAACGTTGAATGATTTAATAAAAAAAATGTGGCGTATGTGTACTCGTCACTAGCGTATCTTGACATTGGTTGAAAATATATTTCGTGTTTTAGTATGCTCGGCGATTTTTACTTGTGGAAAATGTGGAAAATTCGGAAAGATTTTTTGGCCAAAAACAATAAAATAGTGATGTCTCAACCTCTGTATTCGCCAGACATGACCCCCAGCGAAAATGATCTCACATTAAATAAATAAAGACAGAATCGCTAAAAAAAAATCTGGATGTCCATTCTGAAAAATGCTTTCCCTAAGTTTTTCAACACATCAAATCAGACCTATTGATTATCTTTTTCTATAATTGACTATTTTCTATAATCTATTTTGACTTGTTAGATTATTAACATTTCGAAACATAACGGGATTTGTATTTCTCGTCGTTAAATATTGATATATCAAAAAATATTTATCCCAACATAATGCTTTATTGATTTTTCTTCGTGGAATACACGTTGATATTTCCAGTATAAGCCATTTTCTTCATTGATAAAGGTCATCAACCGTCCTGAATTGCTCGGATTTGTCTAGAATTATCGTTGAATGCCCAACTGTTCCAGTTAAAAAAACGGATTACCATTGCATGATAATTTTTTTACATAAAAAAATCCTCGGAAAACTATTTATCTTATGTTATGGTATTATTCAGTAGAGAATATTTTGAAATTGCATTCAGTTTTTAGCAATTTGTCGCGGAATTATATGAGAAAAAAGTGGCATTCCCTAATGACGACTTTTTATTCTTAAAAAAACCTATTTACAATTTTTTTTAACTGTCTATAAAAGGGTATTAATTTCTAGCATTTTATTTTATTTATAAAAACATTGAACATTAAATTTAAAATGTACTTTACTTAGATATACTTAGCTAATTTTAATATTAAAAAAAAATATGGAACAAATTTTGAAAATGATAAACACTAATCGTCTGGCTTTCGCAGAAACCCCTTTTCGTTTGCCCATTTAAACATCAGCTCACTCACCATTAAGACGTTAACGTTTTAAAGTGATTAACTAGGTAGGAACTTTAAAAAATATTATATTTTATGGAAATCTTATGCTTTATGACAGTGGTGGCTCGTGGGTAAAATATTTGGGTGTGCTGCAGAATATTAAAAATTAAAAAAAGTATGTTTCAAAGGTCTCAATATGGACAACACGGAACTGGTCCGAGTCGCAGCGCAACACAAGGCGTAGAGACTAGACCCCCCCCCCGCCAAGATACTTCTTGCAAGGTCATTTCTTACTTTACTTTGTCTAAACGACAAATACACTAGAATAATCTATGTTCATTATTCTTTTTTTGACTTAAATAAAGCTCCTTAGGCTCAGGCGTACGAATGAACGCAATAATGTTTTTGAACCGGTATTTTGTCATGCTAAAAACATATTCAAAAAGCTTAAAATAAACTTTTCATCAATTCAATTATGATAATTTTCCACGAATTTGCTATGCAGCTGATCTGTTATAAATCACATTTGTTCACCGTCCGCTTCAGTTGTGCACTTTATGTGGTCGGCATTATATTAGACGTGCTGAATATCTCGGCTTTAGTAATTTTAATTTTTCATAAATAAATTGCGGTATGCAAATCGTGGACATTCATTCGACTGCGGTGCATATTCTTTTGCATCTCCGGCAAAGGTGTTGTTGCACATTTCAATAAATCAGTGTTGGTCGTGATGTATGGGCGGCTCCTTTTTTGTCGCCTTCACACAATGCCTATCCAGATTATATGGATGCATTTCCATCCTTGAGCCGTTGCAAGAGATAGATGATGGATGATGATGAATAATTAATCGCCGACGACTAATAAAAGATGCAGTTTCCTGCGCGCATCAACTGCGAAAGCACACAAAACGATGCGTACATAGAATACCTAAAACAATCAATAGATTTTATTTGGAATCTTACATTTTTTAATAAAGAAAATCGTGATTTTGATTTATTTTAATTTTGAAGAATTCTAAATTAAAATTTAAAGGAAAATGCAAACAATTTCAATTATTTTTGATGAAAAAGTATTTTTAATGTATTGCTATTGCGATTGTTATTACAATTATTAGCTCTCACCGCCGACAAAACTCTTGTAGCACGTGTCACTAGTACGTTTCACTTGCGCTTGGTGCATTGTACCGGATGCGAGCGAGAAAAAACATCACGCGCGTGGCAACTGCAGCGAATATAGTTGTTTTCATTTATTTTTCGCAATTTCACATCATAAAGGACAATGATTATTTTTGATATTTATTCTTTAGATTTTTTAAATAAATACAAAAAGTTTGGGACAAGTAGGATTTATATTAAAAGAGTTATTCAAAAAAAATAAAA
Source organism: Philopotamus ludificatus (assembly GCA_022495035.1). Classification (NCBI taxonomy): domain Eukaryota; kingdom Metazoa; phylum Arthropoda; class Insecta; order Trichoptera; family Philopotamidae; genus Philopotamus; species Philopotamus ludificatus. Next base: position 54,359 of record JAGXCT010034992.1, read on the forward strand.
AATCGCACTGAATCGGCAATAAATCGTGTAATTAAATATTTAAAATGAAATTAAGTACTATAATTTCTTTATAAGATCTACTTTAAATACATACTAAGTACCCAATATAGGTAATATCGGTACAGCTAGGTTAATACAATTATAGACAGATGGAATTTGGGACGCAATATATTTTTTCTAACGTCTTTCTATTGTATCTTTAACATTCCTTGACTATTTTTATCTTAAATAATGAACAGCTTCTAGACAATTACTTTTAAAATGCATGCTCATGTTTCTTAGTACAAAGTGGAGCTAATAAACATGAGGATATCTTTTTTATTTAGACAAAGCCCTAAATTGAAAAAAGCCCTGTTTCATCTAATTGCTATCTTTTAAGATACATATAACACAATATGAAAAAAAGTATTAGATATATGTATATCTAATATTTCATTATGTACATAAAATTTATTGTATTACAAAAAAGGCGAAGTAGAGAAGAAAATTATTAATTTAAATATTGTGCCTTTATATGTAATTAAAATTATATAGAAAAAATATGAATATATAATTTATAAATCAGAATTTTTTTCAAAAGGGAAATCGAAAGCCTCGTATTTAATTTAAATAATATTTTGGAAAATACGCTCATTGTGATTTTATTGTCATTGAACTATTGTGATTTTATAAACCGCGTAAAAAAAATTAAAAAAAATCACCTGTAGATTTATTTAAAAATATCTTTAGCATGTTGATTTAGCAAGCAAGGATTTTAAAAACACAATATTAAATTCCGTGTCGAGCTGAAGAAATTGCTGATATGAATAACATTTTTTATACTCGTTTCGTGGCTTTTTTGCTCGATTTTCATTAGCATAATTATTCATGGAACGTATCAACCGCTTAAATCGAGGGATGGATGTAAATATATGTATACTGTTGATAGAATACTCAAATAAAACATAGTTTTAATAAGTTTTTTAATGAAAAAGAAATCTAGAGACTTTTTTTTAATTATTAATAAATTCGATTTATATCAGTTTTACTTAAATTAATTAACTAGATTTATGAAAATAATAGTATTTATTGATATGACGTCCAATTTCGCTTATATGCTAATACCGATCTCGGCGATGATAGAAATCGATTTTTGAGCATTACTCCGAGCGCGTATGTCACAGCTAATGATATATTTGGAATAATTGATGATATTATTAAATATTTGATTCCGTAAGAGCATGACTTTATTATTAACTTGGCCGAAAGTAAAAGTGTATTCCGGATCCACGCCGTTTACACATTGTATAATTGACTGGCCGGATAAATCGCACGTCATTTTTTTTGTTTCGCACAAATCGTAATATATCGAGAATTGATTAATGATTCGGACATTAACTCTATTATTTATCGTTTATGCCAAACACAAACACTTATTCATCATCACGATCGGATGTATGTGATTTTTTATCCGCGGAAATGTGACCCTAAACTAATGAGTATCGAGTGAAATTTAATGTGTTATCAAACAGCCATCGATTATACTCATCATAATGCTACGGGCATAATTTATGGCCGTATTAATATATCAATCACAAATACATATCATTTCGGTATTATTTTAATATAAGGATTTATTATATCATTGACAGCGTTGCAGTTTATTATGAACCGAGTGATTTAGCGTCGGAAAAGTGACGCAATTAACCCCTCGGGTACCTGTTGACCCGTCGCGCGTGATTTTCCAATAATACCTAACGAGGATATATTGTCCCGCGAAAGCTTGGGAAGTTACGAAATTTATGTCACAGCCATTACGAGTCGCAATAATTCGGTCCATGCGACAAAACTGCATGTCGCAATACCGCTCCCGACATTCGTGAGAACATAAATGAATGCTAAAATGTCGTGATATTTGGTATCGATGATAGAATACGCTATTTATTGTATTGCACGGTCGCATGGTCAAGAGATACCTATCTAGGGTTGCCATAAATAAATAAATAAATAAATTATTATTATTAAAAATAGCATGATGCACTCGATGTTCATTAAATACAGTTACATAAAATGGTATATTACTTGAATATATTTTTTTGCTTAATAAATGTAACAAATGATATATTTACAAACCTATTTTTTTTAAATAATATGAATAACCGTAAAGATGTCAATTATTTCGTATTTTATTATATTATAACGGATTTTTTTTATTTTTTTTCTTTTTCTAAGATTGTTTTTCAAAGTTCTTGTAACTTTCTTATGCCATCATCATCTCCTGAATTTTATCAGGAGTCATTTTTGGCATGATGAAAAATGCACAAAACCCAAATATATGTTTTAAATATTCTTGCACTCTGGATTAGAGTGGATTTGATTCAAGAAATTCAGGGTATCATCATAGAATTTTAATGGTCCGATTTTAATTAACGAGAGAAAAATTTACATCTGTTAATTATGAAAACTTGATGCATTGAAATCCTGGTTACAAAAGAGCAGCATACAATATCAAACCTTAACTTTTTTCCGTTAAAAATAGAATATACTTATTACTATACTTAATAAAAAAAAATCTTTAGTATTGATGCTTAACCATCACTATGTAAAATAATTAAACTTTTTTTTAATCATTTTTTTGAGCCGAAAATTAAACTACTTAAACTTCTCCATTTACTGGATAATTAAATAGAAAAAAAAATATATCCTATAGCAGAGGTCACCAAACCCTTTGGAAACGGATTGAATTTAATTTGTATATTATGCGCGCTCCGGACATACTCAAAAATGCTTTTGGCGTGGAATCCACGACACCCGTATACAATGAGTCAATATATTATTATTAAAAATATTAAGGAATGTGAACTTTTGATATATGTAAATGACTCTTAACAGTTAGCAAATGTCATATAATATATTCTTTATTTTAATAAAACATATATTTCATACATAGGATGGATATTTTTAATAATAAAAAAATATGTTTTTTTCATCTCTAATTTTTTTCTAAAATATTATACATATCGTCTCATTTATATATGTTTAATTAAATATAATATATATATATATATAAAGTGATGTGACAACCTACCAGAGAAAATCTGTTTACTAACTGATTTGATGAAATATATATATATATTTGTAAATAGAAAATTACAACATATTTTTTAGCAAATAATAATGGATTATTCACGAATATTTGAATCGATGTATTGTTAAAAAATAGCTGAATAATTCGATGTATGAATATTCGAAATAGAAAATCCATACGTATCTCAAAGATATTTTAAAATAAAAAGAGATGATATTTAAAAAATATATCTTCATATATTTGATACTATAAACTATGATTCAAACCTAGGATATATAATTAATTTATTTTAATTGAATAAATATCTTTATAAATCTTTATGATGTATTTTTAATGTTTAATATAATAAGTATTTAATTAATTAATAAGACATTATTTCTTCACAAATATTTTATTATGATTTCTAATATATATTATTTTTTGTTTCAGGTAAGCACACATTTCATCACATAATCCTTACATCTAGAAATGGTAAATATAATATTATTTACGTACTCAAACTTTGTTCGAATTTTCCGAGTTTTCCATTCCATTGTTATATTAATCGCGTGCACATTTCCGAATTTGAGACCCCTTGCCGGATCACGTGACCGGCTGTATCTATTTGCAGCACAAATGGACATAAATTCAGCAGTTTAATAGTCGCATACCACGGCCGGTTCCATGCCTGGCCAATGCTTTATAAATCCTCCAGAACCTGTTATCTCAAAAAGCTTGCGGGCCTTTTTGACCCCACGCCCGCTCGCTTATTTAATTACTCTCTGCACATGGCAATAAAAAAATATCCATAGACGTTTTCAGTCTCTAAATGCATCGGTGATGCATAGAAAATTTTCTAGAATTCAATTAAAATTGATTGAACACGTAATCAACTTGTGAATATCGGTTTTCTCATAAATTATTTATGTACGTTCACATATTCCGTAGAATATTAATTTTAATTTGATTTTCGTATATAGCTTTTAATTAATATACTATGATATTTATTTACCTTTCTTTTAATCGTGTGTGGAGCTTTGTCTCTGCACGCATTTAACGATATAAATAAATTGACAATAGAAAATTGCGTCGTTGCACTGACTTATGTACAAATTCTTGAATGGAAATAAATCGTCTGCGGTCAATACGAAGCCATGGCTTCTTGCCTTGCTTCCCCATAAACAATACATTCTCATTAAATGCCGTATGCAGCTTTCGATATTCCCATAATGAATTATCGCCAGTTTTCCATACGAGTGATAACACAATTCGGCGTCATCGCAATTTAACAATGAAAGTAACCATTATAAATAATTGTTTCTGTTCACGCGAAGACGATATTAAGGCATTGAACCAATTCAAATAGTACACGATTGATTTTGTGCCCGTTTCCATGCTGCAAAAATAAATAATTTCTCAATCGAGGCGATCAAGAACAAACGGAAAAATAATTGCTTAATTAATTAAGTCGATTTTTTTTTAGGAAATCTCGTATGTGAAGTGAAAACGCGTATTTGGCCCAACGTATCAATTAGCTTGTCTGCACGTCGTTTGTGTGGATTTAGAATGTGTTAATTGCCACGTTATAATTCAGATAATAATTAATTAACGGCATAAAGTCATCCGGAATTACAAAATAATGAAATCGTAATTTATAGCTCGATTAAAAGTGTAATAAACTTGGATACACTGCATTTCATTTCAAACGACTATAGAAAACATTTTTAATTTATTAATATTATCTCAATACTAATTTTCAATATATTAATATTCTTATTTTATAAAATTACGTTCAATAAATTCAGTAAACATAGATTAATATTATAATTTAAATACGTAAATAACCCGATTTATAGTTTTCTGCATTATTAGAAGTAGATTTTTACTCTCTTGGGATTCGTACATCGAACTAATATATTTTAAACAAGTTTTATCCTTGACCTTAGCTAGCTAGAGCTTGTGTGCAAGCATTACCTATTGGCTTATTGATTAAAATAATATTTTTGCATAGTTTTTTTTAATAATTAATACTAAAAAAATATAAATTTTGACATAAATCCCATAAAGACTCCATAAATTACAGTATTGCATTTATTTGTTTAATTAAAATTTAGAAGAAAGCTATGCATTACCTAATAAATTATGAGACTCTGGAGAATAATTTATTGACAGTGATATATGAAATGATTATTTCGCATAAACTCATTGATTTTCTGTTTCAATTTACTCTGGATCTTTTTACAAAGGAATACGTTCCATAGACTATCGTGCACAAAAAAATAAGATGTACGTTATCATCATTGAACTCAAAAAAATATCGTATAAATTAAAAAGAAAATTGATAGTTTAAATATTCTACAGTTTAAAACAACCTTGATGGCTTTATTTAAACTGTAGACATAATTCGAGCTTAAGTATTTTGTCCCTTTGACGACCGATTTTTTTATCTCTGTTTAATCCGTTGTTTTGTCAATTAGAAGGTTTTTTTAATTTTTAATTGATCTCAAGTCACGTGTACGAATAATATATATTGTAATTATGGAATGTTATTATTTAAAAAAAAACATGGATCTAACACACACAAAAATATGGCAAATGAAGAATTAAATTATTTTTTTAAACAGTAGCAAACTAAAAATCACTGTAAAAATATAAAACGGTCTATATCTTTTGCCCATGTTATTTCATAACCATGCAAAACGTCCCTTTATTTATGTACGTCTTTTCTTTTTTTGTTAACCCATTCCTCACGGCGGCTCTAAAACAACCGCATCTTCCGAAAGGGGTATCTTAGATACCCTAAACAATTCAAGTCAAGATATTGTCGAATTCTTCATCAATATCTCGATCAATTGTTATTCATGATAAGCTTCATAATTTTGTCGACATTTTTGATTTTTTACTTATCATTTATGATGCATAATTGACAACACTCTCTGCAATGTTTCGCAGTATGTGTCAGTCGCATGTTTCACTCTTATTGGGCACTTCGTACCGGATGCGAGCGAGAAAAAACATTGCGCGCGTCGCAACAGATATTGTTGTATTTTTGTTTTAGCAATAACAGATATTAAAGAACAATGATTATTTATAATATTTATTCTACAGACTTTTTAGAGAAAATTCAAAAAGTTTGTGATAGATAGGATAAAAAAGTTATTCGAGAAGAATAAAAAAAACTTGGGGTACCCAATATACACCCCATCGGCACGGCTTGGTCAACTTGTTAAGTTTATTATGCAAAAATAATTTATTAATATATTAAAGCAAATAATCGTTTTTACGTACAACTGGACTTATACCTCTTTCAAAATTAAGTAACATTGAAAAATATAATCAATTGCAATTTTAAATTTATATTGAAATGTCTTAAGCATTAAATGTAGACATTTATGTAAACGAAAATTAGCTTTATTATTATAGTTATATTATAATGGATATGGTGTTATTATTTAAAATTTTAAGCCTTACTCGTTTTTTAATTAAATCAAGAATATTAAATTCCGCATTTTCTTCCATAGAAAAAAACATGTTTACTTATTCACTTCAGTTAGACAGTTGTTCATGATAAACTCATGAGGATTATATATTTTATTATTTTAAAAGATTTCTGAACACTATGATGTATCCTTTTTATATTGCTTTACGCACTCGAGACGTACTTAATATTAAAAATGACAAGATGCACGAAGTGCACAGTGAGCTGAAAATCAGCATGCTATAAATCTTTTTTATTTTTATTTTATTTCCCATCATTTTCTTTGTAAAATCGTTATGTATATATCATCTGTGGATATAAAACGTGTGTACTGTATTTATGTATGTAGTTCCAAATCTGTTTTAATACATTGTCGACATTAAACACATCATCTGCAGAGACATCTCCATGACTCACTGCGAGTCAGACTGCATAGCCGCACGCGATACCAGCTTAACCCATTAACTCCCGGTGTAAAAAAAAACATACATAACGCGATCAGATACGCGATACTCGAAATATTATATCGCACACGCTGGATGCAATGCGATATGCATATCGTCGAGCTGGCCAATTAGGAGCTGATGCAGTCCAGCGACGACCTGTCAACCTTGGACGTCGGCCTTCACGCCCGCTCTCCGCGTTCAACCACCGGAACATGGATGAAGTCCAATTGTCGCCGTGTCGTCTCTGCACAGTTCAAACTACCGCAACCGACGGCGATGACACATCCGGGGGGACACCGAAAAGAGGCGTCGGCAGAACTCTCGTCAATCATAGTTCAAAACCTCACCTGAAACGGTATCGAAAATTTCCCATAACGCAGACAATACACCATTGCGAAAATAATAAATACGAAATATATTAAAAATGTGTGCCGAAATTAGCATAACACGGTTTCCACGCGGAATTAGCACCGACGATTTGAAAAATCGCAATCATTAATTAATTTCCTTAGAAAAAAACTGTCAACGTCTCGAGAAAATGATACAGCGATATATCACCGCGGCTTCAATTGAATGAAAACCACCGAATTGCTTAATCGCTCGTACATACTTTCGAAGACGTGTTAACGAAACGCATTGTTTGCCCAAACATATTGAGTGATTAACCTTTGGCTAATACAGTTATTCCATTATTTTTTTTAATTATGCACCGCGAAAAATTGATTATTATGCGCGATGATGAGGTTCAAGAGTATAACCGTGGCGTTAATTGCGCATTTTGTGCACGGATGACATGCGAAAATTTAATTTTTAATTATGTCAAATTAATTGCGCTCTTGATAATAGTGTAAAATCATTGTTAATGAGAGCATATGCGCATCGCCGATCAATCGGCTTGATTAGCGGCGCTGATTTGATATAAATTATAGTATTTTGCAATGTGCAATTACGGCGAATATTTGAAACGCATCGATCGATTTTAATTAATTAATCGATACCTGCGTACGTATCGATTTAATTAACGAGATGTGTCTGGTATATTTTTTTTTCGTGTTGCGGTTGTGAATTTGACGAAATAATCTCGTGATGTGATTCCGTATGGCGTGATGAAATCAAAAACCATACCGAATCGTCACTTTTTATTGTAGCTAAGAAAATTAGTTCCTAGATTGTTTTCCGAGCGGTTGTGAAATACTTATTGCGTGTATTTTATTAGATTTACACCTCGATATGTACGCCAACCAGATATTACTTAATAATATATAGTTTTATTAATATTAGATCGAGTCATTAAAAAAAAAATCCGGTGGGAATAGACGAATCTATTGCTTATATATCCACTCACTATGAGCCAACGGTCTCTCATTTTTAATAAAACGATAAGAGTTCTCTTAGTTTTCTACCCCAATTTTATATAATGCAAGTTAGATAAAGCGTTGTTTAAAATGGAGATTCAAAAACTGCATATTCGTTATATGCTGCCCTGGAAAATAGATCAAGGACATGCCACGACAACAGCTGAAAAATATGCAGTGTATACGGTGAAGGACTAAAGATCGATCAGATAGTTGGAAATTGGATCTTGAACGACAAACTGAGGCCAGGTCGACTTTGCCGTTTTGACTTTGATGGCGACCTTTAAAATGTAATATTAGATGCAAATCAGCCCCAATCAATGATTAACCATCATTTGGTGAAAAGTCAGATTGTTAAGTGTATGGATACCTCACAATAATAGTGATCAAAATAAAGCAGATCACATCTCAATTGCCAGAACTCTGATCTCACGACAAAAAATCGAACTTTTTATATACTGTTTTTAAACTTTTAAATATTTTTATCAGTTGCTCGTTAAAGATTATTCAACCCTACCATATCCGGAAGCAAATATTCATGGAAACAAGTTTTATTATGTGTATGGTGGAATAGTTAAGGTATAATCCATGGAGTTGTTAAAAAATAATTAAACGACTCTTGCAGATATACAGGATTAGAAGTTGCAAAGTCTTCAAGAGAAACTTCACATAATGCATCTTACACTCATCAATCGCAATCCAAAGAACCTGCAGATGTATATAACTGGATATCGAGATATGTATAACTAACTTGTGAAACAAAAAACACAGTTGGTTAGTAGGTTTTCTAATACAGTCAGTTATCGAATTACGACAAAAAGAATAACCATATTTTTTTTTATCAGTTTATGTCAAATATTCCTTTAAATCGAAATTATTTAAAAAAAAAACCAATTATTCAATATTAATGAAAAATAAAATAAAAGTAGTGATGTGCCAAGTGCGAGTGAAACGTACTAGTGACACGTGCCGCCAGAATACAGTCAACGTTGTATACTCAGTCGGAGGTGAAACATTACCGAGTAGACATGTCATTTTAATTAATTAAAATATCAACCAAATTATGAAGCATATCATGGATAACTATTTTTATTCTTAGAATAATCTTTATTTTAAAAAAAAGTCAAGATACTGATTAAGAATTCATCCATATTTTTGATTAAACCCCTTAACCCTTTCAATGCGGCGGGTCTAAACACAATTCTGCATCTGAATGCGGCGCCGCTTTGTACCAAATTATTTTTTTGGCGAGGTAAATTTGTATTCACCGTTTACCGCTATTTTAGACCATTTTCCTATAAGAGATTTATGCAAACATGTTGATTAGGATATGCTCTTCCATCTCGACTAAAAAAATAAACTCGATTCGATTTATTTTCGTAATAATAAATCGAACAAAATATCAATTGCTCAAACAGAGATTAAGCGAGAAAAAAATGGGAATACGAATCAAAATCAAGAAATGCGAAATGCAAATTTCTTATACCATTACATCCGTACACGTGTACGTGGAACATAATGTACGAGGAACACCCTTAACAACCCCTGAGCCGAGATACGTCACCGATACTTCTGCGGAGATTTGAATCGTTACTATTCATATTTACATATTACATGGTTCCTAAAAATTTCTTGTGATATGTTGTATATTTATTAATAGCTGTGTTTATTAGCTGATTTTTAAAATAATCACCATCACTTAACTCGGTCTAGTTTACATGTAACGACAAGTTAAAGTTTTAAAGAATCTCGCGCATGTACGACAAGCGGCCGCACCCTGGACACGATTTGTATGCGCATGTACGTCATGCGCCCCGCACTGAAAGGGTTAACCCCTTTCGGACGACTACTATTTTTTTCCTTTATATGAAACTTTTTATATGCTTTTCGTGTTACAATGCCGATGTGGTCGATTTGGGACCCCAAGCTTTGTCGTATAACTCTTTTAATATAAATCCTAAACGTCACAAACTTTTTACGTATTTGTGTAAGAAAGTTATTGACCTCTATCGTCTGCAATTGCGAAAAAAAATAAAAATATGTTTTTTCTCGTTCACATCCGGTACAATCCGTGCTATTGACACGTGCCGCGAGAACTTAGTCTGCGGCGAAACATCACCGAGTGCGCGTGTCTCTTACGCATCATATTGATTAGTTAAAAAATCCAAAATCGGCTAAATTATGAAGCATATCACAAGTAACTATTTTTACTCTTAGAATAATCCTTTTAAAAAATGGCAAGATATTGATAAAGAATTCATCAATATCTTGACTTTATTTTGATTGACCCCTATCGGACGACTCAGTTCTTTTCGAGCCGCCGTGACGGATCGATTAATTTGGAAAAAAAAATCAAAACTCATCTAAATGCATGCCCAGCTACTAATTATTATCGATTACATACAAAGATCGTTTTGCCCTTTTCTTGGTTGGAAATGTCACTTGGTTTAAATTAAAGCCATTATCGATACTTCGAAAACTCAATAGCTTTAGGAAATAACGGAATAGATGTCTAATTTACATATTAGTGATCGCTGGAATAAAAAGTCATGGATGACACAATGTTAGGCAGGTTTAAAAACTTATCCCAGAAGTAATGGAATACTACGACGAGAAATAATTAGTGTTAATTATTTATATTGCTCAATAAGTCATCTTCTACACTTATTGTAATCCCATCTAAACATAAAAATGGTTTATTTAACTCTTCAAACAACAAAAGTGAATTATTTTAAAATCACCTAAATAATTAGCAAAATTAGAAATATTTTAATTTTATATTAGAAATATTATAATTTAAAAATTAAAAATAACAAATATATATCATAATTATTTCATTTTTGCCCCTTTTGTACGATTTTCTATAAAACAATGAAGTATTTTTTTAAATAACATTTTTTCTATGAATCCTATCACGGTCTTGATGGAACGTATCTACCGTGTAAAACAAGTGTCGACAATATATTTTTGTTTTTTTTTATACATTTATTTATTATTCGAGATAATAATTCGAGCGGTAGTCGGCGTGTTAAATAAATCGTACGCATATTTTGTTCTAAAAATATTTTCAATACGAATTCTTGTCGGATCATCGACCGCCATATGCAAATTCGATGTTGTGCGAAGTGAAGAGATAACCATTCATGTTCCTCGTTTTGGTAAACCATTGCAATTACTTTACTCTATATATATACACACGTGCATCAATATAAATTATGCATTTTATTATTATTACGTGTTGTAAATGACATTGCTGAAAGTTTTACTTGTTTTTCCACTCTCGAGTCGTGCTTCGGCATAATGAAGCCGGGTCTTATTGTAGCTATTTTTGAACAATTTTCTCTTTCTAGTGAAAATATATTTTTAAACGATGTCATATTTATAATACACACATGATGTTACTGATTTTTTATTCGTAATATAATGAAAATTTCATGATCACGCAAAAAATACTAATTCATTCAAATAAAAATATAATAATTTATTTATTGCGCGCTGCACAAATAACGATTTTATTCGTTTGAAGAAGTTAAACGTTTCTAATCATCCATCATATCCGTCATTTGAGCTTGTAGTATTAATTTTTCATCGGTTTTCAGGTGTAATTAGTTAGATTCAGAGGCGGCTCGTCTTCAAGGTCAACCGGGGCACTGCCTCGTACACATTTCTTCTAATTAAGAAATAATAATTTACCGTACCGTATTCGATACGAAAGGTCGCTTTTTGTTTGCTTTGTAAGTCTGTTCGGGGCATGTTCCTATCTGCCCCTGGATACGTGATCGAGTTTATTTTTTTTTTGAAAAAAAGGAGGAGGGGCACTTCAACTGCATGCCTTATCTGTTATTAAAATCACGAGTCGCTCCTGATTAGATCAATATGTTAATATATGAAACAATTCACTAATAATAAATACAGGATATATACAGTTTTATTTAAATAGGTTTAATACTCACAATCATTTTATTGAATTGTTTATATTTTCCAATTTTCTAAGTATAAATATTTAATAATTGAGATAATAACAAAAAATTGTCTCAATGCTTCTAAAAAATTGCAATCTTGTTGAGAAAATTAATTTCGAATTTATTACAGCATTTTTATTGTTGTATATATTATTCCGCGATTTTAAAACAATAAAAATAAGTGTATATTCAAGATCATATCTAAAGATAATCAATATAAATATATAAAAAATGTCGTTTTTTAAAAGTGTTTGTATCGAGGGTCGGTAAACTTTTTGTTAGTTGTAATTAAAATATCTGATTATTTTTTCTAATGTTTTGATTGATTGTGTGCACAAAAACATTATATTGCAATGCAATTGATTTGATAACAAGTATTACATTCGTAACACTACTTGTTCCGCTTTATTATAGAAAAAGTGTTTTGATTTTTTTTTAAATAAGATTATAACATAATCAATTGATAAGGAGATTGTGAAAAATTTTGTTTTTATTAAAATATTTCATTTATATTTATTCCTACGCTCGACAATATGAGTCATACGTATATTTATGAATCTCATTATTAGATCAAGTGCTATGCCAAGGACGGACGTGGTGCACTATTGTTGATGACCGGAAAAAATCGCACAAAAGGTCTAATATTGTTGTTGTGCTAATCACGTGAACAATTTAATTTACATTTTCCATTCGCGCGCTCGTGTTTTATTTTTTTTTTTAATTAAAGAAAAGCGGCGCCAAATACGCTCGGCGGCGTCGCATTTAAATATATTATCGAGATGACATCATCGATAAATTATTAAAGATTATCTACGATCTGTTGCGACAATTCTTTTCCTCAATTACACGGGTAGAAAGCATCGCGGACCAAATTGGTTTTGCGGTGTAAGTTGTTTAATAAATTAAGAATCTGCGGTACGTGCCGTTGGGTGTTGAATTTTAACCCATTATTTTCTCATCGAATTCGATTAATGCCTCTGCAATAAAATGTTTTGCGAAACGCGTATATATAATATTTTATTGTCGTTAAATGGCTGTTTTGTTAAAAAAAAAACAGGGGTACTGAACGTTATCCAACACTTGTTATTATTATTTTTTTTGAATATTAATTAGCTTCGTATTTGAATGGCATGAAATTGCATTTTCATATCGTTATGATGTGGAGTGAAAATATTTCACAAATTCGCCCACTTATCCATATTAAATTAAATTCGGCATGCACATTTTCGTATGTGCAATTTGTATCAGCGGCGAATTAATCCGTCATCAATCATGTTTCAGACGGATGTGCGTACTGATGGTTTTATCCGATCGCAATTAAGTACGCATTGGGAAAATCAAGTGTTAGTTTCGCTTGCCAAAATCGTTTTTTTTTATGAAAATTTGATAAGTTTAAGAGTGGCCATATGGCACGCGTCGCTAGAGGTGCTAACTCAATTTGTGTGATTTCGTCACAGCTTCCTGCATTACTGTTAAGTTGTATTGCACACACAAGATACACATTTTCGATTGTCGCCATAACACTTTCTCTGTCTCTCTCCTCTCTGGGTAACTGGTGCAGAGTTGCGTCACGGCGATTGTCTGGTGCAGCTTCATTTGGTCGCTGGTGCATTACGGCCCACATAGCCGCATTGCGGCCCTCGCCGCTCAGGTGTTTGTCAATGAAGTGCCCACAGTTTGACCTTGTGGACGCAGATTCTCAATCTTTGCACGTAGGTGTCGGAAAAGTGTTCAAGGAAAATTCTGTCGCTCCCTTATACGCAAAGTTTTCCGTTCTACACGATCTGATATGCTAATTCTAAACGTATATATCATCTTGTTAATCAATTGCTTTTTATTTTATATATAATTATAACATGCGATCAAACCAATGTAAACAATTTTTTTACCATCATGTAATAATTAAGTATAAATCAATAAAAAATCTAATCTTTCGATCTATTCACTAAATGAAACATTGACCAATCAATACATTATTAGTTATAGCTTTTTTTTATAAATATTGGACATTAAATACTTTGTTTTTCATATACGTTTTGTATAAAAAAAACGGTAAATATTTTGTTTATTTAATAGCATTTACATAAATAAATCATATCTATTTTTTTATATAAAGGAAACTGATCGAGATGATTAAATTTAATATAGAATACTTTTATTGTATGAAATAACCTATGTTGCTCTCATTATATGTTTTTTTTACAAATTTATTAAGAAAGATATTCATTGGCAAAATTAATAAGAAGTAAGAGTTTGATCTGATATCCGATTAAAAAAATGACATTATATTAAGTAAATAAAAAAATACTTGGTATAAGTTGTTTGCTAAAAAATCTTTTGAGGCAATACGTCTAGCCCACGGAGTGGAAAAAGTTAGGTTATTATTTGATTTTTTTAAATGAGATATTTAAACTGAAAATTACTAAAAAATATGTCTTTAGTTTCCGCTTTGATTAGTATTTTATTTATATATCATTAATAGATCTATCTAATAATTTTAATAAAAAGAAATAATACTATATAATTTGAAATCAGAAGCATGACATTAAAAATCATGCGACATGGCTCTCGGACGTATATGCTAAGTCATGCTCCTTAAAAGATTAAAACTGTATATACTACCGTAGAGGCTAATTAATATTGAACATTTATAAGCATTTAAATTATTCGACTCCGACAAAGCTTAATATTTTATACTTAAATGCAATATATTTTTTTAATTATCTAAAGATGTTTATATTAATATTTAATTAAAAGTAAAGAAATACATCTACTTATATTTCTTTTAAAATGTGTAAAAGTGTGTTGTATGTATATCTTCATCATATTATTACATTTTAGGACATATTACTTTCTTATATTTATCAGTTATAACATTTTCGGATCAGACTTTTTTCTATATCAATGAAAGTACTCTTTTTTATGGAAATGTGTCACAATAATGTAGAGTAATTGATTTTTTTTAATAACAATGAAAATTATAATCTTACATCAAAGCTTGAATTGTGATATTATCGAGAAATTGCCTTACAGAAAGTAGTAACTGAATTAATAAGAAGTTCACTAAAACGTAAAAAAAGGTCCAGATGATGAATTTTTTTTAAAATTAAAATACAATGAAGTGTGCAAGAAATTTTAATTTTTTACGTTTTTATTATTTCTAAATATATTTTAAAATGTTTTTATATTAAATTAAGTTCAAATAACTATTTTTTATAATAAATACGTAATATTTTTGAATAGGCTGAATTCTATGAATTATTATGATTTTTTTAGATACCTTTTTAGATAGGTACATAACTTTAAAAATAATCTAAATTCAAGTATATATCTGAAATGTTCCGATGATTATTCATTTAGATAATTAAATAAATTGCACATGGATACATAAATATTTTCTGTATATATTATTTTTGTTATTTACTGAATGACGAAATTTTTTTAAGCTATAGTTCCGATTATGAAATTAATTCACTTCGATTTTTAAGCAACGGTACCAAAATACAATACAATGACACAAATCGCTAAGGCATACATTTCCCGATGTCAAAATTAATTTTACAACTTCCCGTGAAATATTAGCAAATTTCGTTGGCCAAATTTAGGCAGGTCGCGGGTCACGTACTTTACGATCCGGCGTCTTGTCACAAAACATCCCATAAAATATATCCGAGACGACTATGCATATCATATTATTTGCATAAAAATCGATCGATGATTTGCATCATATCGTTAACGGAATTGACAGTAACTGCTGTGCCGCAAACGACTTGCGTCATATTACATCGGCGAATTGATGCCAATCATCGCCATTTTCGATATGAAAACCGTTTAATTAGCGCGCGATTTCTTTCAAATAAATATAAATAAAAAAGCAGTAAACAAATACGTCGACATAATCGATGGAAAACTGTTGATAATAACTCGATTATGCAAAATTGGGTCAGAAAAAACGATCGTTTGTGGTATATGGAACGATCTTCACCGGATATCATTATGCAGATACGTCTTTGAAAAAAAAATGATTTCTCGGCGGTTGATGAGAAAATGGTTATATTTTTTCAATTGTTGTTGTTGTTTAGACGGCAGGTTAGAAATTTGCGATTTCTAATCTAATTTCCATAAGGCCACAGTGACATTATGCAGTCGAATCGGTCTTATGGCATGGGAATTAATTATGCATTGTTTATTGCGTATTCATTGCAAATTATGAGTTACTTATGTAATCGACAGTTAACACTGACAGCTGCTGTATATTGCATTTTTTTTATTAACGATTTTACCATTACACATATTAATAAATCAATGATGTTTATGCATTTTCAATGAATGTGCAACTAGAAATAATAATAGCGCATAATTTGCATAGATATTTGCACATCAAATTAATTATATGGACGTGAAAATAATTACATATTTTTTTTTGATGGATTAAATCGATCATCTTTGCACAAATTTAGTAAAAGCTCTGTACAGGCTCTTGTTCAATTACTCTCGGGTGTAATAACGAGCGACGGCAACACTTAGGTCTCGGAGCTTTTGCATAATTTGACAATTTGCATGCAAATGAAGAGCCTGATTTCTTTCAGATTTTCTTTCGTGTCGTCGCATTCTAACAATTAATTATTTATTCGACGCGCCATTAAATTATCAGTTAAAAATATGATTAGCTATCAAATAATTAATTAATGCAAATTTCGACATTTCAATTTGGTGTTTTATTTTTAATAAAATATCAATTAATTACATAACCAAATTAGTAATAAAACTGTAATTAAAATTTAAGCTCGCGATACTCGTAATTAAATTATAAATTGACGTAGGTCTCATTATGAGATGTTCGCGTATGGAATTCTTGTTGCAATTCTTACTTCTGACCGACCTTCACCTCAATCGCTAACAGCGACTGCATCAGTCGAGCACTTCATTAACAGATTAAGTGATTGTATGTTTTATATATATATAGAATTAAATGTTGCGAAATTTTTAAATCGGTATCATCGTATTACAGGTGATTTTCTGTAATTACGAAGTTTGCATATTATTTTTAGAGCCAATTTGTATGTTTTTTTATTAGGCTGTATATGCATCTGGCTGCATATTGCAACAGTCGTTGCTCCAATTTTGAAACATGCAAACATGCTATAAGGTACTTGCGGATTTGCATATAATATTGCCCACATAGTGCGGTGAAAATGAAATAACCCGTTCGAAAAGTTTCATGATTTTGCATTCGTCTCTCGTCGCGTTTATTTAAATAATTATTAGAGCATGTTTTATAATAATTTTGTGTGCACAGCTGATAATAAATTAAATACGTATTTGTATTTGCATTTTTTTTTAATATTTACAAATAAAATTAATTCAATATGTTGTGATTAAAAAATAAGTATATCGCCGTTGTCATAAAAAATGTTATCTTATTATTTATTAAAATAAAAGTAGTGCAAATATTCAACGTCAACTCGGATCGTATATTATTCAACATGATTGACGTCGTTGACAATTGCAAATTTTACAGTCGGTAATACATGCTGTAATATAGATAGATATGATAATGTTTGTATCGATCGTCTTTAGCGATTAATTATCTGATCAGCGATTGTTAAACCTTTGATTTGATATAGCATTCTCTTAAAGTTATTAAATAATTTAAAAACTGGATACTATATTTTATGAAATAATATAAATGGATTGATTGTAATTGGACACCCTCTAAAAATCTGAATTCAGAGTACAAAATAATCAAGTTTTTGATTTTTCTCGAATAACTATTTTAATATAAATCCTATATGTCATAAACTTTTTGTATTTGTCTAAAGAATAAATATTATAAATAATCATTATCCATTATTGTCTCCAATTGCTTATGTTTTTTCTCGCTCGCATCCGGTACGATGTGCCATGTGCGAACGTACTAGTGGCACGTGAGAACTTAGAATAACTTTTTCTTTTTAATTCAAGATATCTATGATACATATGATGAAGAATTCTTTCTATATCTGGACCTAATGTACTTGGAGTCTATTTTCCATTATAAATATATCCCCTTCGGATGACTCGATAAATTTACAGCCGCCGTGATGGATCAGTTAAATAAATTTCAACATTTTTCTTAGCTTATTAAATATATTTTCTATTTTTTTGTTTGATCTAATCTCATCTCATTAAAAATATTGTATAGTACAACCTATAAGTACAAAGATTTGGATAATATTGTATAGATTATTCATAATAATTAATGAATTAAAATAATAATTTAATTCTTGGCTTGAATTAGCTCTTAATTTTATTTATTTTGGTTTTATATGATTTCATTATTTTGTCTAAATTATAATATATTTTATTATCGTAATATTAATGACAGTATATAAAGCTAAGAGTTGATTATTCTTATAGGCGATTTTACAAAATCAATCGCCACCCTTTGTTCAATTTATTTTAATACCTTCACTATTTTTATCCTAATTATTTTTAACCTGACCTAACATTTTTTACCTCTAATCGATCTCAAATATATTTTTTTTAATGAATCAAATGCAATTATTTTCCCCATAAAAGCATAAAAAATTAGAATCAGACTCTCTTTTATTTCCTTCGTCACGTTTTACACTTAAAGCATTAATAAATATTTTCTAATCCAAATTCAGACAAGTTACATGGGCTCTGAACCGATTTTTTTCGGTTCGCTTTTCGTCTCAGTTCAATTAAACAAATATATGAGTTTATTTTTTAGCCCTGCACGGTTTAATTTGTAATAAAAAAAATCAAAAAAATCGTTATTAACCGTTATTTCTTTTCATTTCAGTTCCGGTTTTTCGTTCCGAAAATAATAACGGTTTTTAGCGATTTTCGATTTACTTGCGGTTCAATTTTTGATAAAAACATTTAAAAAATGATCCTTTGGAGCTGAACAAAACACCGAAAAACTTTTTTTTTTAATTGAACCGTAGCAAAATCTAAACAACAACGGTTCAAAGTTCTAATGCAAACTATTGAAGGAGTAAAAAAATATTGATAGATGTAATAAGAGGAGTAATGAAGGATGTAATATATGGAAAAATACCGTTGCCATGCATTTTTCTGTGGGTCGGCATTGTCAAAATATTGATCCCACGGACTCTGGCGCCGATTCGAAGGCGTCTTTAAATGCAAATCGTGTCATTATTGTCCTAATAAATCTGCGGCGAGGTCCTGGAGCTCGAGACCCACAGTCGCCGGTAATGGCGCGTCTACACCCACGGCCACGCCCGCGAATCGGTTGCGGAAATATGCGAATATACCGGATGCGCTATTAGCTTTAGGAAGTTGACGACTTTTGTACGGTTTTTTCCGCATTTACATGGCGCATAACGACGATGTGGGTATTTATTATATCGATTCAAATTGTTTTAGCACTATTGAGTGCCTATTGTTTTGCTGCCCACAATTTAAAGCTTTATTGCAAAAAAATATATTGTTTATATATTTTATGCAAAATCCACGATTTGCATTCAGTTTGATTTGGCTCAACACCCAACCCTGACATATCGTATATTGCTCGGAATCCTAGTTACGTATATGTGTTGCGAAATCGTTGCGCCATTTTATCCAGATAGGAAATACCCGAGAGTCATCTCGTTGCTGACCCGCATGCGGTGAGTTTCAAATCGAGTTCAAATGTTCATGTTTGTAGTCATGTAATAATATCTGCTTGTCATACATGTCATTGTATCGTAGCTGATACTTAACCAATAGCCATATTTAATTTAAAATAATATAATATTAGTATATCCAATGTCCGCAATTAAAGTATTTCAAAGGAAATCACGCAACTTGAAATATATCGATCAATGATATCGAAATCTGATGTAAATGAATAAGTTTTGATTTTTATAATAATATTTTATTCTAAGTCCAACCAATTATACATTACTGCCTTTAAATACCAATTTTCTTTGGCATATGTAAGAGGCTGTTTAAGAGTAAGAGTAAGTGTTTAAGAGTAAGTACAAGTTGTTGTGTAAGAGCACAATTTTCAATGTGCCGTTTAGCTCTTTCAGCGATTCTCTCTTTATTTACTTACTTTTTTTACATATGTTCGAAAAACGTCGTTCTTTCATATTATTTTTATCTTCTTGAGTATGAAAAAATCCCGAGAGGTTCCAGTAAATACGATGGCTGAAACATGGCTGGTATATCTTCGGTATATATATATTTATATATTGGTATCGGTAAGTCACATAATTCGTCTAATAATTAATCATTTAATAATTCGCATCAAAAGTTAACCAATGATTAATTAGGTACGACTTTTAGAACCCTTAATTAAGACTCATGACTTCTTATTTCATGCCTTTCTTTTATCAGAATAATCTTAATTTATAACAATTTGAATGAGTATCTTTGATTGTATCGTTATATTTTATAATTATTGTGTGTTTTATAATAAAGTTTCTTATTATTTACTGAGGACCCGTTACCTTTCGAGAAATAAATTAACAATTATGCTTTTTCTAAAATATTTTGCCCAAACTAGTGTAATAGTTTACGTCGTTTGAATAATTATTAATATATATTCAAGTATGGAATTATTGTCATTTAACATTATTTTATATTTATATTTAATGTTCATGTTTAATGAAATTTAAATTAAATAAGTCATAAAATGATTTATGCGTAATAAAATTAGAGAACTTCTTATTATGTTATTTATTATATAACGTGCTCTTCAGAGGTTTCTGATTTAGACATTATAGCCTTAACAATAAATTTAGTTAATGGCATAAATAAATAAAATTAAATAATAGCATAATACCGATCTCAACATATTTTTATTTATTTATCAGTATTAATTTGTAACTTTATATCTAATTTCTATAGAATATCACACAATTGTGCAAGCGCGTTTTCTAATATTCGAAGCACTTCTGGAACTCCTTCAGTGATTCTTTATTTGTCTCTCTATATTGTTGACAAAACGTCTCCTTCTCGTGTTTTTTTTTAACTTTGGATATAGGAAGAAGTCTCAGGGGTACATGTCCGCTGAATATAATGGCTTGAGTAACATAATTCTGATGCTTTTGAAAAAATTGTCGGCTAACTATAAATTAAGCGCATCTAATATGGTTATCAATATAAAAATACCCCGGAGTTAATTAGACTTATACAGCTTGCTTAAAATACACTTAGTACCATACTTAGCAATCGACGTATAAAATATTAGATTGGCGTAAATCAGGATTTGGATAATTCTTATATGATATGTGACATAATTTCTATGCAGATATTATTATCCATATTATATTCGTCTTTACATAAATTGCAGTTATATCCGTTTGGTTATACAATGCGAAGCTGTAATAGTTCCAATTACGTTGAAAGTTTAAAGCTTTTATATTGGTTTTAGAACGTATTGAAAAATAATTGCATATATATTTTTAATAATAATGCTAGGCAATATCGGTTAATAATGATATATTTCCGTTTAAAATGTTGTGAGGTCAAGGATTCAATATTATCCTTAATCAGTTCTATCCAGAAATGGACATTGTGCAACTTCTATAAATAAACCATGAAAAATGTTACGAGTCATCGATTCGCGAAACAAGTCTTCGCGCTTTTTTTTCCACGTCGAGCTTTGCTAAAAACGTGTTTGAGACCGGGTCCTTTTTTCGACCAATCGGCAATTTATCAAAAATCACGTGAGAGCGGCTCTGATCTAGAATTCACGAAGAGCTGGTAGATCTCGCGGCCGCGGGGGATACCTGCATCCCGGTCGGAATGTAGAGATGAGGTCCGGCTTCCTTGCATATTTGAGCGGCGAGTTGTGCGCGCCGTTTCGCGCTGGCCAGCTCGCTGGTCCACTGGCCCTTGTCTCGGAGGGCATGCACTCTGGGACTGGTTGGGCTCTCCCTCGCCAAACTGGTTTGGACGGCGGGCAAGGGTGCCAGGACACCCACTACGATCCACATACCAACAGCCCGCCAAATAGTCCTGTCTACTTCCTTGTATCGCGCTAAAACTGCAGACGTGAATCATCGGCCGAGGTTAAAGATTCGTACTTCATCCGTACACCAGACCACTTGATGAGGAGCGCCTAGACGAGATGCACTTGACGACCTGTCGTATTTTCACTCCGCCACATGACTTCATGCATAGTCACGATGACTACATGTTTCAACATGTTTTTTTTTGCATTTTTAAATATTTCTATATTTGGAGATTAGGTAACTAATGATCAACTGAAACACTTGATTCTCGTGCAAAATTGAGGATACATCTTTTTATAATAAATATCTCATTGTAACTAGTCAAAACTAGTTAAACTGTATGCTGTAGAATAACTCCAGTTGTACCAATCATAGTTGAAATGGAAGAAAATGAAGAATTTAAATCTCTTGATTTATTTGGAAAACAAAGAAAGCCTCAAAAATTTAAGCAATATCACTACGTCACAACTTCAAGATACATAACTAGAATGAAATATAGATATACCATCAGTTTATTGCCTTACATACTATTCACTGTAATACTTTACTATGCTACGTTTAAAGAAGGAATAAGTTTCTCTTTAGTTATCTTTACGAAGAAATTTACTTTTCGCACTAGATGTTAATAGGTCATTTATTCATTAAATAGATTTTTGGTTTGCTTGCATGTAATACTTATTTTTTATTCTGATAAATTACACTCGCTAATTTTAATTAAAATATTAATTAAAAAATAAGAGTTATTTTTTTTTATAATTTGTTATTATTAAAAGCGGTAAAGTTGCATTTATAGCTAACGATTCAGCTCTTCTTATTAATAATTTTGCATAATAAATTTAAACATGTACATATTGATGAATTCTTTATCAATATGTTGAAATTTTTTTTTGGACTGGGCGATGTCTCGCCGCAGACTGAGCTCTCGACGCACGTGTTAATCGCACGTTACACCCGCACTCGGCTCATCGTACCGGATGCGAGCGAGAAAAAACATTGCGTGCGTAGAAACAGTTGCGAATATTGTTGTTTTTATTTTTTTGAAATTGCAGACAATAAAGGACAGTGATTATTTAGAGTATTTATTCTTTAGACAAATACTAAAAGTATGTGACACGTACGCTTTATATTAAAAAAGTTATTAGAGAAAATTCAAAAATTGGGGTACCCGATAGACCCCATCGCCAAAGTCCCATGGACAGAGATAGATTAACGCGTGCCAATAGTTCATAGTGCCAATAACGCAAATCTTTAAATATCTCACAATTCTAATAAATGGAATTAAACCATTTTTAAAAATAACGGCTCATATTGTTGAGTATGATTATAAAAATTAAATTGGCAGTGAGACTCGATCAGCTTGTAATCATTAATAATCAATAATTTCTGAAATATTTTTATAATAATCTGAAATATCCCCATTGTTTATAATTTATTCCCACTTTAATAGTTTCTTAATTTCCTTCTTGAAAAAGTTAGGTGACTTAGATTGAAAATTGAGTTTCAAAATGTTTCGTCGTCTATATTTTTTCTCTCTTAACACTTAAGCACCCGCTGTTTTCAAGCGAAACTTACACCAAAACCCGCATCTTTTTATCGATCTTGCGATTTTGCGCGACTATGTAAAAAGTGATTAGAAACTTTTTTCCTTTTGGCGATAATTTGGCCAAAAGAGAAAAATTATACGTATAGTATACTTATATTAGATTATTAGATAAGAAATTTAGATAAGAAATACAATTTTCGAGCTGTGAAAATAATGATTTATTGTATTTTAGACGATAAAAAACAAATAGATAT
>JAGXCT010034992.1:79507-97991 GCA_022495035.1 Philopotamus ludificatus
AACCTAACCTAACCTAACCTAACCTAACCTGACCTGACCTGACCTGACCTGACCAGACCTTACCTTGGTAAGACCAGGTCCTTGAGTGTTAATGTATGCTCTATTGATCCAAATAAAAAATAATAAGGTGCTAAGTCATTTTCTGACAATTTCTCATCCTGGAGGTTTTACCTGGTAAATACCCGGCAAACACTGCGGATTTAGATGTTGAGAATGTTTTAAATAATTCTCGAAATAATGCATCGGTTGCGTTGGAGTACTTATTAGAAAAAAACATCACATATCACATCACTGTTGGTGTTTGTTGGTTTCAGGTTTATTCATTTCACGCTTAATTGTGAAAATACGGATCTAAAGTTGAAAAGACAGTGTGCAAAATAATATATTTCTCTCTGAACTCCTATTATAATAAAAAAATCTTATCATTTATAATCTGATACTCGTGTGTATGAAACGAGTGTTTTCTATACATATCTTAGTCAAATATTATGATATGGTTTGAAAAAATAAATAAAAAATCTTATCAAAACTCGAATATACCCATTTTATAAACATTTATATAAAATAAAATATTTTAATTATTTTTATGATATTCTATTGCATGCATTTTAATTAGCTTTTAATTATTTTTTTTATGTTTTAAGATTTCGCATATTTACAATTTAAGCTCATTGCAGACATCACGGTAATCTTTTGCCTGGTAGATCATAAAGATCTATGTATGCTTTCTTATACACACTATTTTTTTTATCGTCTACGTTTGCGTAATATAAACAGTTTTTATCTTGCGTTTTTAGAATTGCATTTTTAGGTCTTCACTGTATGCATTCGGCGCATTCCAAATGGTGATGTAGATAACGGTCTTGTTCTATTTGTATATTCAGTGTTTATTTTGTTTTGAATATAATTTATTTCTTACAATGTGAGTTTGTTGAAGCACTGCGAGTAACACTTAATAATCTGATCCAGTTGTTCTTTTGCTAACATCTCTGGCAGTATAGTTTATATTACGCTGGCCTTTGATTCGCTCTTTTATTTCGGATGCTCTTGTAACACTATTCTTGGCATTTAATGTTTTGTTTTGTTTATATGTATTAATTATTTTATATTTTAACAATTTATTATAATTATATTTATAATAGGACACGTGAAATTTAATGTCTCAGTCTTTGGTATGCTGTAGAATAATTCAAATAAAATCTAGCTCATATAAGAATGAACCTTAATATAAATGTATTATTTAAAACCGTATTTGCCGTGTAATATATTATTGGGAATGCGTATAATTAATTATTCATTGTATTTATATTTTTTTCTAAAAAAATCAAAGTCTTATTTTATATATTCGTAAAATAAAATTAAAGAGATTAGAAAGGAGATTCGACGAAAAATGGTCAGAGTGGAAAGGGTTACAACTAGAAGTTCTTTTTGCAAAACAATATATTTAGAATACATTGCTCGACAGTTACTTGCTCTAAATATATACTGTATATTTTTCCAGCATTACGGATATATTTATTTTTCTGTAAATTAGTATAAATTATTTCTAAGTTGTATTGTATAACATTTTTTGAGTATTTATTGCCATTGCGACAACTGTTTGGCTCCACTGTAAAAAGTCTAATATATTATTAAATAAAAATATACGAATTTAATAATTAAATATAGAGATCCTGATTTTTATTAAGCTCAAATTATAATTCAATACGTTTTTCTTAAAATTTCCATGCAAATTTATTTTTATTTAATTATTATTTTTTTCCTTTATATGAAACATTTTAAATGCTTTTCGTGTTACCATGCCGATGTGGTCGATTTGGGACCCTAAGTTTTGTCGAATAACTCTTTTAATATAAATCCTAAATGTCATAAACTTCTTAAGTATTTGTCTAAAAAAAATATTGACCTCTATCGTCTGCAATTGCGAAAAAAAATGAAAAGTTTTTTCTCGCTCACATCCAGTACAATCCGTGCTATCGACACGTGCCGCGAGAACTTAATCTGCGGCGAGATATTACCGAGTGCGCGTGTCATTTACGCGTCATATTGATTAGTTAAAAATCCAAAATCGGCTAAATTTAAACTCTTAGAATAATCCATTTAAATAAATGGCAAGATATTGATGAAGAATTCATCAATATCTTGACTTTATTTTGAGCGACCCCTATCGGACGACTCAGTTGTTTTCGAGCCGCGTGACAGATCGGTTAATTTAACAAAGCTTTTATGCTTATGAAAGCTTAGTTTATATATTATGAAATTAATTCGAGCATACGTTTATTTTTATATTTAATTACAGTATCTGCATCCTCAACAGTTAATTAATATTTAAATATTTTTCGGTTTACAAGGCTTATACTGTTTGAGAACCACTAGTAGTACATTGAGGCACCTTAACAAGATTTTAATTTCAATGAAAATTCGACAGTTGCACAACTTTAATTACGCTATAAAGAGTAAACAATAAAAAGAGTAGAGTGCATTACACACAATTTCGTTTAGAATAAGGAGAAAAAAAATAGGAAAATATCAGGGATTGTAAAAGATGGCCAGCGTATTCGATTTATTTTTTCCATATTTTATATCCAGCTAATCGTACGATTGAAACCGATTTACGAACTTTTTACGGCGCTACAGTTTGATTGATTAGATTTGGCGGCGATTTGATTGCTGGCAATAAAATCCGTGAAATCCAATCTCGGCCTCGGCTCAGAGGCGATTACCGCTACACCTCGGATTAAAATTCGATATTATCTAAGCTCACCTGTCGCCAAGTGTCATTAGATTATTCTTCGGCCGTTGCCGGGGATGTCGCAACCGCGCACATTCTCCCGCATGCTATGTGAAAACAAAAACCGGTGATTCAATAACATTTTGAAACAGCAGTTTACCACCGCGAGTCTGGTTTTGGTTTTTTTAACCTTTTTTGCCGCTATCTTAATAATCGCAATCACGTATATGACTCATGAGCAGTAGATCTAGAACGCTTTTTTTTCTCTCATTCCGGTACCTATTCGGTCATGTTAGTTAGCAACGTGCGTCAGTCGGTGTTTGCATAGATTTTTTTTTGCGAGCCTCAAAATCTTGCATCAGTTCACCGGGGTTCTTTTTTGCGTTTTGAAGATCACCAAAATTATTCGTGTTAATTCGTCATAATAAATTAATGCGTATATTTTTTCCTATGCCCACTTAAAATGTCGTTATTTATTTATGCGGTCTCGATGTTGAAGATGGCTCTAGCCGACACGTTCCGTGGACCCGAGAGTTCGAAGACCCGCGACGTCTTTATAATACCACGTGACTTTCAATTTCTGCACCGAACCGCGGCAGAAAAAGGCCATAATCGACAAGGGCTTAACATCCACGGTGTCAAATGCGAACAATGTTTACATGCATTAACAAAAAATTCGTGTATAATGTACTCGTTTTGCGATTGTAATGTTTTACACGTTTTTCATCAAATATGCCGTGTTTGTGTGATTTTTTCGAGAAAAATAATACGTCGTAAACATTTCGGTGAGTTTCACTTTTTATGGCGGTTTTATTTATTTTTTTTTAATGTACATATGCATATTTGTTCTCTTTGATGAACAAAATACTCTCACAATACACACGTTAATGAAAAAATAAATCATTTACATATTTTGCAAAAATTAAGTTAAAGAAAAAATTTCTTGGCATCAAAATTGCATTGTTTTCGTATATAACGTTATATATTATTATAATGAATATACTTTACTATTTTTTTACGCGGTTTTGAAATAGTAATAAGAACTACCACTATATTTTTATACGAATTATTTGTTTTAACACGATTCTTTATGTCCCGATATTTATTGGGGTACTTTATGTCACAATAACCAATGGATAAAAAAGTAAACAAAATGCCAAAACAGCTGCTTTAACTCAAATGAGCTTGCAATTTGTTAGGAGTATAGATCAGCATTTTCTCACTTATGATTCCAACCTAAAACGAGCTTTAAAGTTCTAATAGAATCTGCAGATTTATTTGGCTGCATATCAATGTATTGTATAAATAACTTGTGAAATTAAAACACAAAAATGCAACAACACAGGACAGTAAAAATAAATAAAAAGCTATAGTAGTAAAAGTAAAAGCGTTCGTATTATTTTTGTTAATTAAAATACGTATTTTTTAATAATATATTGTATAATTTATCTAATCTTAATTTTTTATATGAATTCTATTACTTTTTAATCCGGTTTTTGGTTGAACGTATCTACAGGGTGAAAAAAAAATTACGTGTTTTACAAAAATAATGTATACATTTATTATAAAATAAAATAATATTAATGTAATATACATACAGTAAAAAAACTCAATTTTCATTTACGGTTAATAATATAATTTATAATTGATTATTTATACATATTAACCTATCCGTCATGGCGGCTCAAAAGCAACAGAGTAGTCCGAAAGGGGTCTATCAGAAACCCCAAGTATTTCAAGTCAAGATATTGATGATTTTTTTATCAATATCTTGAATTTCTTTAAAAAAAATATATATTCTAACAATAAAAATAGATATTCATGATATGCTTTATAAATTGATCCATATTTTGGTTTTTTCATATAACAAGTATTTGTTATATTCATTAGTTGCAGTTATACTGATTTCTCGCGGCACGTGTCAATCGCACGTTTCACTCGCACTCGGCACATCGTTTCGATGCGAGCGAGAAAAACATCGCGCCCGTAGCAACAAAAGCAAGTATTGTAGTTTGATTATTTTGCAATTACAATGGAAAATATACGACAATGATTATTTATAATATTTATTATTTGGGCTTTTTTGGACAAATATAAAAAGTTTGTGACATGTAGGATTTATATTAAAAGAGGTATTCGAGAAAATCAAAAACTTGGGATCCTAAATAGACCCCATGGTCGTAGGTAGTTTAATACATGATCACCTAAAAAAATATTTGATTTTTTCCCTTCGTGTTAGTATAAAGCTGTCTAAAAGGTTTTACGTGTTTTGATGTACTTTGCGATTTTTTATTTGTAGAAAAAATAGAAAATATATAGACAATTTTTGCTCAAAATCATTATGATTGGACGACGTTTTGCAAACATAAAGGAGAAAATATAGAACTGCTTCTAAATCGTAAAATAACGACTGTAAAAGGGAATATCCTCGTATTTTTAATCCCGATCCTAATGCTGTATACATATTTCGAATATATTTATTTCATTTCAATTTTCTAAGCATTAGGAGTATTAAATTAAATATTATTTAATTCAGATTTTTTTTGTTTTTCTAAATTTTTCAACACAGTTAAGCAATAGATACAAAATTAATTATCTTTACTTTATGACTTTATTACAGTTTATTCAGATGAAACCTCGATATAATCTATCATCTACGCCAGCTGAAAACTAACTAATCTTGTCCAATAGTGTGATGTCAAATATCTTATGATTAAGTCCTATTCAGTCTTGTATTAGAGAAGTTTCAGCACAGCAAGTTGAAATCCTGCTCCAACAGCAGACTACCTCATCAAAATTTAATTAAAACACCTGGGCTTTAGTCCCTTGAGTACTTTGATCTACGAAAATTATATCCTGTGCTGTCTCCAGTTATAGTATTTCTAACCCCACCACCACTCTCCTGTTCCTGTTCATTACACTACAGCATGATTTATGATTATTCTAAATTTTTAAAATACTTTTTCTTATTAAATTTATTCTTTTAAAATGAGCTAAGAAAAATATTTACGTTGTCTAGATTATCACGAATCTCATATTTATATTTTTTAAATCAAAATAATTGTAGTAATTTAAAGCTTAAATCATTTAATACAAAGTGATGTTTAACTAAATTAACGTTTATTAAACTTAATATTTCGATTCTGTTCCATCTAATGAATTTAAACTCGTCTCTCTAATTCAATTCTCAGTAAATCTCTTCATTTATAAATTCAGCCTCCATTTCTAAAATCTGTCATTAAAGTTATTAAAGATTTTAATTTAAAACACGCAAATAATAATACATTATCGTTAATTTTCTCTGCATATTTTGATTTATATTATGACATAATCCTGTGACAGCTCGACTCCATTTGGCAAATGTATTATGGTCCATTGCGTGTGGCTGCAAAGTGTTAAGCCGAAACACTTTTTATCCATATATAGATTTATTTAAAAAAAATCGAGGTCATCTTTCACATGCCAAACATTAAATTTTTCATGTATTTATATCGAAAATGGTCTTAACATGATCCACGCAATGAGAAATTTCACATTAGATACAGAACAAGATGCCATAACTAGACGAAAATCATTTCTGCCTCAAAATCGAGACATATGATTATAGACTGAGCTGAATTCTTATTTAACACCCATGTAACATATTTGCATGCGTATATGGAGATGTAACGAATGCGTATAAATAATCTTCCATATAAGCGACCCGATCGATTATTCAATTCGCACAGCATCCGTATATTTATTATTCAAATATTATACATTAATAAATTAAATTTATGGCCGTGGCATTGTGCGAAATAATTCTTAGATCAGATTAGAGTGTTATATTGGGTGTTGCGTCATTGAAGTTTTCCTGTTGCATTAATTTATTTTCACCGAAAAAAGCACAATCGAAAATGCTCTCAGAATTTTAATAATAAAATCATTTTTTGATAAGCATTACACCTGATTATCTTTGATAAATATTGTTCACATGTTGTATTCTAATTTTATTATAGGTGAAAGTGTTTATAATACGCTTCAATTTTTTTTCGTAGATTTTTTGAATACTGATTAGACGCGCAAAAATTATCACAAAAAAAAATCTCAAGACAATGGAATTGCTGTTTAAATACATGGCACTATCGTTCTCTTTCGTAATTTGCGATTTATATAATGCATAGATTTGTTATATACTAATTAGATTGTTTGTTTAATAATTCGGTATTAATCAAACACTCTCATTTTTTATGTCCATTAATTGTACACTTAAATCCTGATCGATGTGTTAGATAAGTTCTGAGAAAAACGCATAAAATTTGTTTATCAAATATTGCACAATATGTTTCTAGATATCTGAAACTTAAAACATAGAAACCTCTTTTTTATTAAATGTAATGTAAATCTGTTATGCCTCTCATTCAATTGAATTTTTATTTCTTCTACGTTCTAATTTTTTTCTATTCCCGTAAAGATGTAGTAAGCTAAGGCAAAGGATTTGGAAGCTAAGGATGTAGGAAGCTAAGGAGGAGGAGAAGGATTGACCTAAAGTTGTAGTAAGCTAAGGAGCAATGTCTGGAAAATAATGAGGGTGTGGTAAAATTTTCAGCTCAATTTTATAACAAATCGGTTAAGAATCATCCTGAAAAATACACTTAACTAAAATATCCATTCTCTTCATTTTCCCGATGCGTTTTAAATGTTATTACATTGTGGACCAGAGCGTATAATGTCATATATCACAAATTCAGGATATCATCATCTAAATTTGAAGGTCTTTCTGATTTAAAACGATCTTGTAAAGCTTTATTACCTGATTTAAATTTTCAATAACAAAATTTATTGACTGTAAAACCTCAAGTATAAATCTGATTAATGGTTTTAGTAGCCTTTTAGTTGACATTAAAACTCTGAGTGCAAAAGAACAGCATGCAATGTCTGACGTAAGATTTCTCGCCATAAAATATAAACTAGGAAAATTATAGAATTACTATAAAAATTACATAAATTCTAGTTAAGTAAGGTTTTATGTGCGAACAATAAATGAGCTGGCACTAGTCTTTATAAAATAAAGGATTCAATTTCTAATATTAATATCGTAATAGATTATAGAAATGTTTTTTTCTAATTTATTCTATAAAAATAAATTTAAACATAACCGGGTAATTGCTACTTCCGTAATTTTTTTATTTTCCTAAATTGTATGCAAATATCTGGAAATTTTCTGAATATTTGAAAGTACTTTAAACTCAAAATTAATCAAGACACTTTTAAATTTTTCGGGACGCAAAAGACTTTTCTTATTAGCTGGGAAGATATTTTCCGATATATGTATATTTAATTCAACGTCAAACTACAAATAGCTGTCAATAAATAGTGAGCTTTTCCTTAATATATTTTTTAATAATTCTCAATCCAATAAGCCCGGAATATATTTTTATTAATAGATATTTTTTCTAGATATTACCTTTAATCCAAAAAATCAAGCTGTACTTCTTGTAATGAAGTGATATTTCTTGACTTGGCCCTCCTGTAGTATTTTTAATTTATGATTTCACTGCATCATATTTTATTCTTATCAACACTTAAAACATTGTTCTTACTAAAATATAATATTTTATTGATGCCAATATTTTTTGAATACTAAAATATTGTATATCTACAATTAACTTATTTATTTACAGTTTAAGATTTCTTTAATTAAATGACCGGAGGTTATCGCTAAAAAAGCTTCAGTGATATCTAAATAATCTTTTGAATTGAAACAAAAATATAATTTTTTCACAAAATCATGTTTAAAATATTTATTTCTTGATAAATTTCATATCAAAATTAACAACGCACCCTTTCGGTAGAGTAACGAAATACCTTGTGATCTTATTTGTTTAACAAATTACATGGAAAAACCGAATTCTGGACATTTAAAAAATAATACTTCACGTTACCTCCAATCTTACATAATATCATTTTGATAATTCCCAAATATGTCACAAATTCCGTATTTTAAAATGCATTCCATATCATTTTTAACTGTGAAAAAATTTTATACTGAGTACCCTATATCCTAAATTTTATAATAATAATAATAATGATTAGGTGAATGGCTGGTATTTACCAGATAGGTTATATAATGTCCTGGTAAAAAGAAAAATATTTTTTCATAACTGAACCGTCAGGAATGTCAGAAGCAACCGATATCTTCACATTTCATAAAAAATGGTTCATTCTAAGATTATGATATGTAGGATTTATATTAAAAGATATTAGAATATTCGAGCAAAATCAAAAATCTGGGATACCCACCCCAACTATTTAGAGATGAAGCAAATCCAAGTCAAGTGTTTAAATGGCATAGTATTTTAAAAAATATCCTTAATAAATATTTAATTTGTATGTCCAAGGACAGTATATTTCTTAACTGCATTAATGAGATATCAAATATTTTTTTTATATATTACTTAGTAAATTAATAAAATCAATTCCATTATAACTTATCACAGATAAAACTTTCGCTCTCTAGTTAACATGTACATTGTAATTAATTTAATTAAATTGTATTAGAATGGAATACGCACTTGCACAAATTAATTAATTAATCGTATTATTCTAATTCAGTACTATTAAAATCATATTACGATTATCATGAGCATCCATTCATAGATCAAGGCTTCATGAATCGATAATAACAGCGGTGTCTTCTCGCGTTGCATAGTTGCAAGGCTGCGAATATAATGACGGCAGCGTACGTAAATCACTCGCAAATATCCATGCGAATTCTGAAAAAGGCAATTTATATTCTGAGAAAATTTCGCGAATTTCGTATTAATTTGTATTCGCCGGGATGGTATCGCTTTCGGCCATTGTGTTGTGTAAGATTAATTATTGTGTCTAATAAAGCGGCGATTTATTTATTTTTTTCTCTTTACATTACTTTCGACGCCATTGTTTTTCCCATACGTCTCTGTGATTATGGGTAAAAGTTTTCTTCGCATTCGTCTAGTGTCCCACACAAATCTGCGATCGTACAAAATGCTTTTACCCGGTATCAAGATGGAAGGTCGTATACAATAATTAATCTTGCATAGAGTTGCCGTCATTTATCTGATATGGAAAAAAGAGAACATTTCAATTTGTCTTATTCTAATTAAGTAAAAATTCACATGCAGTGATAATTTAATCATAAAAATCTTAATTTAGTGATGAGAATATTTTATTGTTAATTTTAAACAAAAGAGCAAAAAATATTAATAGGATGTGAATATTTTATACTTACCCTTATTTGTTTATCGTTCGTTTTGCACTATTTTTTTTAGCAAAACCTGTTTCCAAGGTTTAAGTCTACTTGTCAATTAATTGTAGTAGTGACCTCAAACGATCTTGCCGCCGTGTTCATCAAGATTGATAAATCGAGTAGAAATGGTTAAGTTTCTTCAGCGGTGACCTCATGCTATGTCGTTAATGATCTTGGCGATCTCTAATGCTTAACGGATATATTGAGGTCGGAATTATTCTGCATGACAAAATATCAATGATTTTTTTCTAGATTTATTGAAAATCTATAAAAATACAGTGATACAATTTAGTAATCCATTTCTAAAACATCGATTTTAATAATAATAAATAAGTTCAAGCATTTAAACTAAGCAGAAAAACATTGTAATAATCTTTTTTTTTAAAAATACTCTAATGCTCTACTCATGTACTATATATTAATATACATATTATATATTTTTCGACATTTAATTCAGATATTGCATATCTACTTTCATATTCTGCCAGTTGCGAAAGTATGCATCGAGATGATTAGAACGTGAGCTTCAAAACCCTGAAGAATTTAATTGATAATTAGTTTAATTTTGATACATATTATTAAAATATTTTTTATACTTTCTGGCATTGAACTGTCTAAAGTCAAAAATAATCGGTGATGATTCTGGCATACTATAATTATACGCAATTGGAGAAATAATTAAAAATGATGTGATGAAAGACATTATTGGATCAACATGAATTTGTTTTGGACGATATGTTAATGTTAAAATTAGAATCGTGATATAAGATTGTCGCAATGTACGAAAACTGTTTAAATTTAAGTAATAACATGTGTATAGAATTTGTTAATTAATGATTTTGGAAAATAACGCATAAAGACATAATGAACTAAAATCGATGTTGGAGAACCTATTAGTTCCATCGGATAAAATTGTAGGCATATCAACCCATTAGGGCCCAGCAATGGCAATCATTAATGTAGGAGTCACTGGAACGTTATTTAATGATATTATAAACTTAACAAATAGAGAAATATTTTTTTTAATCATTGCATAATTCACAATAACAGAATTCATTTCCCCATTTCGAAGATAAATAATGGATGTATGATTTTGCCTTTCTCGTCTATATAACTCAGCATTCAAATGACTTAAACGTGGAACTTCAGGGTAAAGGCCAGTTTATTCATAACATATTTGATAAAATTAATGCTTTTGAAAGAAAACTAAAAATTTGGAACAACGATCTGTTGTTAAACAACACGTCACATTTTGCACACTTAAGACAAGAAACTCCTTCAGAAACCCGAAAATATGCCCAGCATTTACAAAAATTAATAACGGAATTTGAGTCGCGATTTAACATATTCAGATCAGAAAAAACCGCTCTTAGTTTTAATAATTTCTCTTCACCATTTAATTTTAATTAACGATTTAAGAAATAAATTTCAAAATGTTCAAATTTCTATCAAATTACATGAGTTTAGAAAAATTCGCTGTTTTTTTTAATATTATTTCTATTATATTGTTTCTGTAATTTTATATACAGTAGAACCTCGATTATCCGGATTAGTCAAAATAAACAAAAAAAATACGAATTAGTTTTTTGTGTACGGGCGTGCTGATTTTCACATCTGCTGTTTACGTACGTGTTTAAATGCGTTTTATGCATTTGTTCAAGTTTCAACAAGTCCTGGTTTTTGTCTAATGAATATGGTGTCGGAACGTCAACGATCTCGGATATAAAAAAAGAAAGTGAAAAAGTTTTAAAGTTTACTAATGGTTTAATGTCAGAAGATGGAACCTCAGAGCGTAAAGTTATGAAAAAATCAGCAAATGAAGAAGTTGAAGTGTGTTTTTTATGTGGTTCATACAAAGACGATCATTTGGACAATAATATCTGGGTCCATTATTGTGTGAAAGGGAATATTTTTTAATACAAGATTAAATGGAGATTCCCCATTCAAAGCAAGCTCGGGCTGGCTTGAAAGATTGAAAGGACGACATGGTATCAGGGAACTTGAAATTCATGGAGAAAAGCTTTCTGCCGACATACCTTCAGCAAACACTTTCATTGACACATTGAACATTTTTGTGGAGAGGGAAGGATTCGATGAATAATTTATTTATAATGCTGACAGAGACCGGTTGGTATTGGAAAGCCTAATAAATCTTTAGCATCAGACGTGAAAATACTGCGCAGGGTACAAAATTAGTAAAGAACGTGTCACCATAATGGTGTGTGCCAATGCAACAGACATAGACTTCCACTGTTTGTCATTTGGGAAATCAAAGAACCTAGATGCTTTAAAAATATCAATAATAGTCTTCCTCCGGTTGAATATGATCATCAGAGAAAAAAGCCTGGATGAATGGTGAAATATTGAGTCAACACATTCTTAAGCTTTTCAGTTTTTTTAGATGTCGTGATGAAGAAGTGGTTTGAGAGTCCAAGAAGAGTGTGATTCAGGACAACTTAAATGTTTTTTAAAAGTATTCGCGATTGCTTAGCTTCAAAAGAAAAGCTAGTTTTAAGCAAAATCCATAATTGTTTTTTTTAATAAAAAATAATTTAATATTAAAGCTATTATTTTATAAAACTGAATAAAAAAAAATATTCATACTGAATATAATCGTATTTTCCTGTCAATTATGATTTTTTCGATTATCCGGATTTGTCCTTATCCGGACTACCTTCATCCCCAATTAGTCCGGATAATCGAAGTTCTACTGTACTTGCTTTATTTCGTTGATAAAGCGATAATTTGAGTTCTTTATTCAATTTTTATATTATTATAAATTTCTAACGTGCGGCCCATTTTTAAATTTGTAAATGGCCCGTTGTCAAAAAAGGTTGCTCTTAAATGATATATTATTTTTTTACATCTTTAAAAAAATCGCGCAAGTCAAGGACTGACTGTATTTTGGATGTCCACGATGCATTCTTGCAGTTGCACTGAACAATTGCGTCGATGGCCGAGACGCACCTACGCCACGAAAGTCCCATGAGGTCGCAAGTCGGGTCGCAAGTCATCGTACGTCGGAACTGAGACCATAATAAGCCACAATTACTTTTGACATTTGCCAACCACGTGGCACGACACGTTTTAATTGTCGGCCCGTGGGAACACGGCCTGCCGCATTTTAATTAAACACCGACTCGCAAAATCGTTTTGTATGAAAGTCGCAGATTGCTTTATGGCTCGTGCAAAATTAGCATCATGCAAAAGCGACCGCAGATACGATCGCTTCTCACACATCGACTAAATACCCGCGAATGTTTGTCCGCAAATTACGTTTTTGCACACACTCCCGCTACGTCTATTGTTCCGATAAAAATTGGCGTTGTCGTATTATTTTTTTATTTTTTTTTGACGCAACCGCGATTAAATTTAACGACGGCGAACTGACCTATGTCAATTTTTTTGCCTCGCACCGAAATGTTAAACGCTTTTATTGTGACCCTGCGCAGTATTGTTTTCATTGGGTTATTCAATTCGTGGATCACGATTTAGTTGTAATTAGTAAATAATTATTACCCGAGCTTAAATAAAGTAAAGCGGGGAAATTTAATTGCGTATCGTATTACGCATCGTGGAACAATACCGTGACGCCATTTTACTTTTACTTGCGTCTCCGGTAAAAGCCCAATTCTTAGCTAACATGTGTTATATTATAAGGTCAATGCGTTCGATCTTTAAAATGAGATTAATATTTAACATTTTTATTTTATTGTTTCAGTTGTTAAACTCGTGCTGCTTAAGCTATAGATCACATAAAGACAGTGAGGTATGTACTATGTTTCTTATTTATCTACAATTAAATTATAGAAAGGTTAGAAAGATAATTTTAATGCCCAAAATTACCCAATTTTATGAAGTATTTATTTTATAAACAAAAATATTGATAGAACGCCTTAAATAAAAAGAATAGAAAATAAATTTCAATGAAGGCTTTTTGCATTCAGAGTGTAAGAATTTCGTTTTATGTTTAATTCATATAAATTGTTTGACATGAAAAATGACGAAAAAACATATGTTTGATATTTGGTAGTCAATTAGATCCATATATTATATAATAAATTAATTTAACATAAATATTCCACGACAGCTTTTGTTTTGGTGTCGTTTCTTTCTAACATATTCCGTCGCGGTCAAACCATGCCCCTAAAAAATAATGGCCGCCGTTCATTTTGTTCCCGCCCCCTACCCTTTACTAAACATCAATCAATACCGTTTTATTGTTTTGTTACTAATGGCTGCAGTTTGTTATATCGCCATCCCTTTCTTAAATATCCTGTACAAGTCACATTTTAAAAAATAATAATGGTCGCCATTTGTTTAGTGACTAAAAAATTTTCTAAAAAATTTTTTACCAATGGCAGGTTTTTCATTCTAATTTTTTGAAACCGTGCGATTGACACGTGCGGCGAGTGCTCAGTCTACGGCGGGACATCGCCGAGTGCGCTTTTCATTTACTGGAGTTAAAAAAATCAAAATATTGGCCAAATTATTGATTTGAAAATGTAGTGGTCTATTTTCCATTGTAAATATACCCCCTTCGGACGAAACAGTTGTTTTCGAGCCGCCATGATGGATCTCTGGAAAATGTAAAAAGTGGCATCGAAAAATATTTTACTGGAAATATAGTAAATTTATTCCGAAGGCGTAAAAGATGGAAGAATGTTGTTTCTACCGAGAAAGAAAATATATTATAATCTTTATTGATTTATTTATTTACTTGACTACTATGAATGGATAGTATAACGGAAAGGTTCTCACACTAATAACCCCCTCCCCCAGTGTCAAACCACGACACTGGTTAATTTTAATATTATTTCTATTGAATTGAAATTTTATTTGTTTATAATTAACCCAATACATATCGAAATAACGGATGGTACAGTTTCTTATAGAACATGCAAAAGATGCTTCGAAAAATTTCAAATAAGTGATTTCGACCTTTTTGATAAGCCACGCTCATGGCGACCATCTTTGATCGACATCGATACTGTCAAGATCATGTTTGAGTAAAATCCTTTTTTGACACATCAGAGATTGCTGAAAGGCTTGATTTAGCCCAACAAACCATTTCAGACCATATTCGGAAACTAGGATTGGTGTGGAAATATTTGAGATAGATGCCACATGAGTTAAGTGAGAAGAATTTGAACAAGTCATCATATACGCATCTCTCTGCTTGAAACAAAATTGAACCTTCCTTGAACTGGATGGCAACTGGGGATGAAAATTGGATTATCTTTGAAAACGTCGTAAGGAGAAGAGCATATTGTGAATGCGGAAAATCTGCCCCCTCCACCTCTTAACCGAAGTTGAGCCTGAATAAGAGAATATTCTGTATACGGTGGGACATTTAAGGACCAATAAATTTTGAGCTGTTAAAACCGAACGAAAAGCTAAATTCGGAGAGGTACTGTCAGCAATTGAATAATTTAAAAACAGCACTTCAAGATGTTCAATAAGAAGGACATCATGCTGCTTCATGATAATGCTAAGCCACTGCTTTGGGGACTCGTTAGAAACTCGCAGAGATAGGCTGGGAAATTTTGTCGTATCCACCATACTCCCCGGACCTAGCACCCTCCGAGTATCACTTGTTTCTGTATTTACATTTTTTTTGGTGGATAAAAAATTCAAAAATGAAGAAGATATCGGAAAAGCACTGTTCAATTTTTCGCATCTAGGCATTAAGGCATAAGGCATTTTTTTAGATGGGATATAGAAATTGCCATCATGATGGCAAGGAGTCATACATAATGATGGAAATTATATTATTCAAGAGATAGTATGTTCCGTAGTCTCGTAGAGCAGTGCTTCCCAATTACTTTCATGTCACGGCCCCCTAAATCTGAAAGAATTAACTCCCGCCCCCGCCCAAAAAAAAATATTTTATAGTTTTATTAAGATTGTTTACCAATAATTATTACAATTATAATACACATATTTATATTCAGCACAAAATCGTTTTAAAACTTTTCCGCGAGATAGCCATCGTACTTCACTATGATACAGTAAATCTCCGTGCACTGAATACATCTCTTTGCACAAAATGCTAAATAATCTTGTTTCTAATTTATTCTTATTTGTCATTATTTTTTTCTTTTTTTATTATTATTTTTTCTTATTTTTTCTCATTTTATTATTATTTATTCTTATTTATTCTGATTTTATTATTATTTATTCTTATTTTATCTTATTTATTCTGATTTTATTATCATTTATTCTTGTTTTTTTTTCTTTTTTCTTCTTATTTTCTTATTATTTATTCTTATTTTTTTCTTATTTGTCCTTATTTTTTTCATTATTCATTAAAATCTTGAATATTTTTTTTAAATGGATTAATCTATTCCTTTTGTTGTTGTTGAAAGTTCCCGACAGAAAAGCGCATGCGCTTACATTATCTTCTCGGTGTATATAAATATGTTTTCATATGTGTTATTATTTAACAGACTTAAATATATACATTCCTTAAATATGCTATGTGGAAAAATATTAAAAAATGAATATTTTTACTTTGTACTGAATATTTTCGCGGCCCCGCGAGAAATCCTGCGACCCCCCAGAGGGCCGCGGCCCTTAATTTGGGAAGCACTGTCGTAGAGGCTCAATAAAATGCAATGATAATATACGTTACAGTGTTTAATGAAAATTAGTTTTTTGCATCGAAAATTTTATTTACCTTTTACAAGGTTATTTGATAGCAAAAAAATAGAAAATTCTTATTAATGAAGCGAATTATCAAATGACTGTGATTTTAAAGCGGAAGCCATGACTGGCTAATTACGAAAAACGCTCATACGCACATTCTTGCCGCGTGCAGATCGTCGCCGGACAATGTGTCCGTTTTATTGCGCATATTTCTGCGCGTGCGCATCGAGCCCTTACGCACGCCCCATGATTTATTGATGCACTCGGCTGCGTTCGTGACCGAGGGGTCACGACACATTATCGACGGGTCAAATTACGATAATGGAAAAATCATTTTGGGGTCAAATATTTTATTTTTAATTGTATATTATTACGAATCGTGACGTGATCGAATCACACGGCGACCAATGATGCAATATGTAAATTTTTCTATCAGCATTATATCCGCATTAAAGATTTATTGTAATCAAAATTAGTGATTCGAAAACTTTTCCCTCGGCCGTCTCATTAAATATCAATTGTTGATATATTAATACTTAGTTTAAAAAAAATTACTCGCGCACACACGTTCATTATAAATATGATTAATATTGATCATTTCGGCAATGTGGACGTGTTTTTCTTATATACATATATTTTTTTTTTACTCCGCACAATTTATCATTTCGTGACTGATTATCATTATTGTAAATAAATGCGTCATCGCGTATGTAAATTATATATCGATTTCGTTATTTTACACTTAAGTAATGATGATGTACAAAAAGCCAGTACTTTATTTTAATGTTTTTAGAAAAGTCCAGTGCGCGCCAAGTCATGGCTACGCGGAGAAAGCAAAATTTAAATTGTGCACTTTAATACCCCCCCAAAAAATCTAATCTTATAATACTGTATTATCTCAGACTGGGTGTGTTGACTGCATAAATATATAACCGAAATTAATTGTTCTCGTACATTTTTTGGATGATTGGTCTCTAATTAGATTTTTATTTTTATCTATCGGTCACGTTTTATAGCAGATCACTTTCTATCGGGTCGGTAAAAGCATGAATATTTTCAAACACTCTTGATTTAAAAATAAACTAGTTTGCCACATTGATAAGTAGTATCGGTTAACATTAATATTGGTCTAATTTATTAATCGTCTCGTTAATTTTCATATATATATTTACTTTCTAACTAATTTTATTCATTGCGATCCATTAATTCGATAAAGTCATAATTGAGTGGTTATGATGATTTCGATATTTTTTTTTTCGTAAAGAAATGTTATCCTCATTAGATACTCATTATATAATATTGCCTCTGTGATGATTTACTATTTAACTATTTTTCCATATTACTGATGTTGAGCAATGACACTATTCTCGTGAAGGTCATGATGATATAATTTACGATCGCTATGGGAAAAATTTTGATTTTTAAATGACGCGTGCTTTAAATCAACTTTCTTTCGATCGATACAATATTTTTTTTATAATTTATTTTGCATATTATACCATATATGAAAATTGATATGCGAAAGGAGTAGCTCTGAATAGTATTCGCAATGATGGAGCTATTAGTCACGGCTACACGATCTCATTTGCTTCTTTGTATATTTTCTTTTTACATTTCCTCTCTGGTTGAAAACAATTTAACGCCTAAATTGACATTTTCCACCTATTGTTTTTTTTGTATTATTATAATTTTTTGCAAAAATAAGCTTATGACGACACGCGCAATTGTTGGATTTTTTTGCAATATTATAATGGTTCAAGGTTGCTTGAGGATTAGAACAAATAAAATATAATATATAATAAACAAAGGTTCTTAAGTATATACTGTGTAAAAAA
>JAGXCT010034993.1:0-35176 GCA_022495035.1 Philopotamus ludificatus
CAGCTTCTTATCTATGCGGACGACATAGACAATGTAGCCAGAACTCAGAAGGCTCTCTCTCAAGGCCGCATGCCAGAGAATAATGAGAGTGGCAATGGACATGTGACAATCAGACCGATCAATGAGACCGAGACAAAATACATGCCAATATGCCAAGGACGAATCCTTGAACTCGAGTGGAAGAGTACAGCTTCGAGGTCGTCCAGGAATTCGCTTATCTCGGCTCACTTATAACAAATAACAATGAAACCAATTTGGAAGCACGTAGAAGAACCATGCTGGCAAACCAGTGCTACTTTGGACTTTAACAACATCTAGTCGAGATTCCTCTTCAAGAAGGCTAAAGTCAAGCTCTACAGGACTCTCATCAGGCCCGTCTGAATGTTGGGTTTGACAAAACAAGATGAGCAACAACTGTATACACCGGAAAGGAGGATTCTGAGATGCATATTTGGAGCCGTATTCGACAGGGAATGGTGTATCCGAAGCACGAGAAGCTGTACCGACTATGTAAGGATATACAGGTCACAGCTATCGTCAGAGTGACTAGACTCCGGTGGGCCGGTCACATATCAAGGATGCAGAACAGTTAACAAGCCTTCCTGTCCTCAGAGGAAGACCAAGGCTGAGGAGGTTAGGCTGTATACAGAGCGATGCTGCATCATTGAAACTTACCGGAAGATGAAACGACATGGGGGTAGACCGGATAAAACGGAGTTGATTAATTTGTTTCTATCTAGTTTCGTCCTTGGATATTTTGGATCTACTGAAGAAGTTGGTTCGTTTTTCTGTGCATCGTAAGGTTAAGTGTTGCTTCCACCGACACGATTGCTAGGTAAAAGACCTCTTTGTCAGGGGAATTTTATTTAGATCTTTAGCAATCGCTTAGAAGTCTTCTGCCTGTGTCACCAATGCAGTGTAATCAGCGTATATGAACTATCGGTAGCCCGTTTTGGAGGATTCTCTGTTGCGCTTGCCATCTATTATGATGCAAAAGACCCTTTTGGATAGCAGAGTATCTAATGGTTCAGTCATCTGCTTGACTTTAGTTGTCCATGTTTCCATACAGTGTCGTAGACTGACGATAGGGTCCGTAAAGACGGCTCCGTTTCATTTACACCTTTCCGGTCAACGATGAAACCTGCTCTTCACAGCTTCTCGGTGTTTTTCGATCCTTACGAGGAATACGTGCTCAAAGAGTTTGTATACAACACAGAGGGGGGAAATGAATCGGTAGTTTTTAACTATCTCGAGATATTTTTCAGTTTGGCTGTAATGCGAGATTGCCTCCATTCGCGTGGAATGTGACTTCTTTGAAAAACATCTGTGAATTGTTTGACAGGCTAATGTGTCGTAATTGAGCAAGTCGATGATGATATATTTTTTTGGTTTTGGCAAGAATATATTGTCGTCGAGACTCCAATCTAATATAAGATTGAAAAACTCTGCGCATTAAATAAATAGATAATTCAAACGAACTATATTTTTAGATACATATCCAATGTTTTCGATACGGCGGCAGTCTCGATAACGTAAAAAGAGAATCGAATTGATATTTAAATTACATCAGAGTCGTTTTTCATAAATTCTATACAATAATTATTGATATTATTTATTTCGGTGTGGAATTTCATGTAAATAGTATTTTTTTATTGTTGATATAAATTGATTTAATACACAGTGAATGATTATAGAGAACTCTCTCGTATTATGAATTATAAGTTCATATACTACATTGTAGAGATATGTATATATTTATTAATGCGACACGGATCATCAGAGCTCCGTATTGAAATTATTAAACATTTATACGATACATAAACGTTCAGAGGAATCACTGTTGCCGCCAAGTGTTAACAATAGAGAAAAATACATTCAGGGTAATACAATAATCCATTAG
Source organism: Philopotamus ludificatus (assembly GCA_022495035.1). Lineage (NCBI taxonomy): Eukaryota > Metazoa > Arthropoda > Insecta > Trichoptera > Philopotamidae > Philopotamus > Philopotamus ludificatus. The sequence continues at coordinate 1,901 of JAGXCT010034993.1, forward strand.
ATGGCTTATATAAAATATTTTTGCCATGTTTTCATATAAATATCATGTAAAATTCATAAACACTGGATAATGAGTAACATATTTAGCCGATAAACGTAGAGCTTGAACAACAATAATTATAAATACCTTACCTATTGATTAAATAATTAATTTTTACTCACTTTGTTTATATATTTCGTTTGATTAACGATGTGATTTAAAAAATAATTGAGATTCTTCACTTCATTTAACATTGAATCAACAAAAAAATGTTACTTCATATAAAAAAATCAACTCATTAGTTCGCCTAAAGGCAACGGAGTAAGATACTGGATCATATTTAGATGTATACGTGTATCTGAATCAGAAAATCATGTAAATAAAATAAATTGACGATACTGGCTATTTGTGAGAATTACAATATAATTATAAATATATTGTCGTAATAACTAAACCTGATTAGTCGGCGTCGGTTTGATTGTGCCCAACGTTTTTTTTGTGTCCGGTATTATTTTCTTAATGATGATGACGCGCTTTTGATTTGCTGATTTTGCGATAACGCCCACTTTGGGATTGATGTTAATTTCGTGTTTGGGCTCTTCTTTCGGCGGATCGAGACTTGGAATGCCTTTTAAATTTTTAAGTTGAATCAGATGCGAGGCGGACGATTCGTAGCCAGAATCCGAGGAGCAGTCGTTAAACGATTTAACGGGCGCAGTCACCAGATTCATTGCGGGAATAGTTTTCGACGGCAAGCGATGCAATTTGCACGGCTTGAAATATTGAGTATCCAAAATTACCTGATCGTTTATATCTATCCAAATGACGCCACAACATACTTCTTTCCTAAGGATTAAAAAAAAAACATATATAAACAAACGTGAAATCAATATTATGTGAACGGTGTAAATGTGAACGTACGAGCGTATGAAGAATTTTTAACGAAGCCGAGTTATTATATTTTTGTTTGAATGAAATTAAATAGGATTGGTATTAATCGACTTTAGCCGGATATCTGTTTCCATTTCAACCCTGAAAATATTCTGATCGAAAGAGTATCAACTTTTCAGACAAATCTATATTTAACTCGTTTGAATTAGATGGAAAGCATAGGGTACGTCAAAGAAATGATGAATCTGCCACAATTTATAAAAGACAGTTATGAAAAAATAAATCAGGACCAGCTGCTACCTCTATGGTAATTACAAAATACGTCTTTGACGAACATCAAAGAATTAACGAGGACACTGAAAACGCTCAACGAGTATTATAAAGCAAACGACATCAGACCTAACCCATCAAAGACTTAAATAACAGCTTTTCATTTAAACAAGCTTACCAGGAAGGAACTGGCCATGGAGTGGTGAAGATACAGGTTGACACACAACTTCCTGCCAAACATAGGATACAAAACACCTTTTGTTCGGATATGAACCCCCTCCTAGGAAATTCAAGTCAAGAGCTCCAGTACAGCAAACTTGTTCAATGACATAGCTGCTTCAGAACGCATCAAGAGGTGGAAGGAATAATCCGCGTGTGTGCAGTTCGGCCTATAGCCAGCAGAAACTCTCCGACCAGACGGATACCTGTCCTATGTAGTGGAAGACGCTCAATAGACTCCGACCGGGCGTCGCAAGGACAAGGGAAATGCTGAGAAAGTGCAAGATGTGTGTTGACCCCATAAAGCTGGCCAAAATATACCGACATTTAAATAATCGAAAGCCGACCACGAGACGTTATTATTGTTCTGCGTTCACATTTATCATAGACTACAACAGTTATATTAACCTCTGCCAAAAATTGGAATCCAATATTATAATCGTATCCGTCATTGTATCTCGTTTGATTGGAATAAAAGATTTTCGTTTGTGCAGCGGACGCGGACACTCGCCGTCGCTCATCGGATTGGACTCGTCGCTGACCCAAGACTCTTCAGAGTGTCCCGGACTGTTCACGTCCATTTCGCATTTGAGCAGGTCGTTATCCTTCTCGTTGATCAGTTCGTTTGAAGAATTGTCATCCATAACGCTTTCATTATAGATTTTGGACGATCCGTTTACGAAATTAGAGTATATCCTCTTTTTATGTTTCTTGACGCATTTGATTCCGGGACCTGCTCGCGCGTCCACCACCTGAAATATAAAATAGTATTATTACTTCCGCCCGTTTTATGATTTACGAGCAGAGCGACGTATGCTCACATGTCCCCAGTGTCGTTTAGATCCGCCCGGCAATCTTTTAAATCGTTTAACGAGAAGAACACAGGCGTTGCATATCTCGCCGTATCGTTGATTCGACAATTGGAAACATTCGATAAAATCATTCTCGTATTTTCTGGAATCTGTGAATCTCGAGCTGCAGACAACATAAATAATATTTATTAAAACATTATCGTTTAATTTATCAACTGAATAACATGAATATACAGTGGCGATAAATAAAAAGCATCACTTTAATCAATTTTTATCTTAATATGGATAATAATAAAAATAATCTTATATATAACATTTTAAATTGCAATGAGACATAATCGGGATAGAATAAAAATCTGTTTAATTCGTTTATTAACCTTTCAACTGCTATCGTCACGCCGGCGTGACATCGGTATATTCATCATATATTTCACAATATTCGCAAATATGTGCCGGAAACTTTATGCAAAAATTATTTGGATAGGAATGTGTTCATTTAACATATGGAAACATCTAGAACTCATCAATTTCATAAGTAAATTCACGTCTTAATATTGTAAATTTTTCATAGCAGTAAAGAGTTGATTCAGCGATATATCAGCGATAATTTTGTTACATAACTTTTTCGATTAATGGATACTAAAAGCTTTATATAATTAAGTGCGTTATCGGATCTTTAATATGATTATAAATCTGGAATATTGCCAAGCAACTTAATTTTATAATATGATTATAAAGGCGGAGATATTACGAGCATTAAAAAAATGAATACGCATAATGTGGGTCATATTTGTTCTCGCCTCGATCGATCATCTTAACATTATGTTCACGTCAGACATTTTATCCAGATTGATAGTTTACACGGAGGAAGAAAAACGATTGAAAATAGTTTTTATTACAAAATTATTCCTGAAAAATATGAAATATTAAACATTTAAGATAAAAAGTGATGCAGATTAAATGCGAAAAGCCGCGCGATGAATTAAAATTAAATACCACTGCTTTAAAAAAAACAATTTGCATTAAAAAAAAAAAAAAACAGATTCGTAATTGTACGCTGCACATAAAGTAAAGCAATTCGACAATCGGCTGATCAATTAAAATAAAAAATCGATATTAATATAAATAATAATGATACCTGCTGGACTTGGCTTTACAGATGCAACATCCGATAGTTGAGCGATACACTTTGGGTTTATGAAACGAAAACATCTTGTTTCCTGCAAACACGATAACAACGGATTAATAAAATATTTGATACAACGTGCGCAGAATTTAATTGATGAGATTATTACATCACACATGCATTGTGACGGCTTAACATGAGCTTTTTAATAATATTTAATTATTCACAGGTGAAAACACTATGCACGGGAACATCACACTGGTGCGTTGAATCGTCGACCCTAAAAACGATCGTCCTGAACCTCTTTTGAAAATGTAAAACCTGTCGCGCAGAGCACTCGTTAATCCTTCTACTCTCACAACACATATTGCACGATGTACACGATTTCGTATCATATATATTTTTTTTTATTAACTATAACGATGCGAGATGCGAGAGAGAGTAGAAGTGTTAATGCGAGCGTTTGCGTTGGTGATTCGGCTGAAAGGATCTAATTATAAATTTGTGATGAAACTATCCTTAAATTGACGCAATTACATACGTTTTTTCATTACTAATTCCTCTTCAGTTTCACTCATGGCTGAGTTTCTGCCCTTCTCTCGGGAAGATGGTTTCCCGGCGGCTTCGCGTTGCCTTCTCCACAATTTCTATGAATTATCTGTGAGCTGCAGCCTACCGCGGATTTTACTATATACCTTTTCTCAAAATGGACAGTGCTTTTTGTAAGCAGTAGCACTTACACACCGCTGTCCTGAAACAATTATTAAGATAAATCTCGTCTCGGATTTTGCCACCACTATATCCTATTTATTGTGTCATCAGGGAGTTATTCTAAGACTAGAGTATTACAGAGTACTGCGATTATGTGAATCGGTGATTAGTAAAACTTTTTATATGTGATATACTCGAATCCAAGATATGTAAATAATCGTCCACTTTTTACGATATTGTTAATTTAAAAAAAAAAATAATAAAAATTATATAATGTTAATTTTTAAAGCCTCTTGAATATTAAAAGGGACTTCTTACATATCACCAATGCTTATTGACAACATGTTGGAAGCCCAAATTCGAGAGACTTCGATTGGATATATAAATAAGTTTGTCATAAGTTCGAGCATATTTTTATATAGACTATGATTTTTTTTGTTCAGCCAATAATGTTAACATCTGTGCTAAACGTTGCTTTTGTATTATATAAAAGAGGGTGTCTTCTAACAAATTCTTCAGTTGATAGCCAGTGGTTGAACTAAACGGAATCTCTGTTAATTCTGTTAACCCTGAGGCGGGTCTTTGCAACCTGGAGGACTCTACGCGATCACCAGCAGAGACACGTCCGTCTCAACCCTGATGTCAGGACTATAACGGTCGTCTTCCAGGTTATCTTGGCTCTTCGAATACGGTTCAGGTTGCTTGCCATAAGCCCGGTAGTCGAGCTGTCAACGCGCGGATTGTAACAATAATAATCAGACAAGGCTAGGGATAATTCGGTCTGATTGGGTGCTACGGGCATCTCCTGTAGCACACACGTCCGAATTGGCCTGGATAGTGGCTTGGCTCCTCATAGTTCCGTAGAATCTACGAAACCATGATTGTGCCTGGCCACAATCGCCGCCACATGCAATACCGACACGCGACAACACTTGACTCGATGATTTCCTAAATTCATATCTTGGAATTATTAATAGCCAATGAAGTAAGTAAAGTAATAAAAACTACTGAGATAGATGATCAAAGCAGGAACGAGATGACAGGAGGTGAAATGTCGACGCCTCTGCTCCGTATTCTTCTTTCCGAACGTGTGGACGTTCACATTAGAAAGGCTCTATGGAAAACACGCCAAATTCACAGCCCTAGAGCCCGGGCTCCGGACAGCCAGGGGGGAAGAAGACTCCGCAGTGGTCGGGAGCAGCTACGCAACCCAGCCAGCCTGTACTGGTCCATAGGACCTGCTTCACCAGTGAGAGGCGCACCTGTTTCCCTTCCCGCCCGACTCCGACTCTGCACCGCAAGCATGCGATCAGGACGAATTGTGCGGGTTTGCCACGTACGCACACTCCATCCGCTACTTAGGGTAATAGTTCCCACGAGAGCCGCCGGGTAAAGGAGTCTCATCATTTATTGTATAGCCAGCTAGGCAGCTGGTACACATTGGACCTGTTCTGTGCCTCATTCATCATGTAGACGTTCACAGACATAAATAAACAGAGGACCGAGAGGACTCAGAAGATCAAGGAAGTCCTGGCGGAAGAATCTATGAAAATAGTTTAGGGGAGATGCCACCTCCTAGTTCGGGGCAATTATGAGCAGGACAAAGGACAAAAGAACGTCCGTTAGCAGACACGACGAGTGGAGAAGAAGACTAACTACCGATGATGTGCTAGATGCAATACTTAACTTGGGGTCTAGACGCCATCGACACGGCTAAGTAATAAAGATTGTGTAAAAAAAATACGATGGAACTTATGAGTCAACCTTATATTGTGTAGAGCGGAAAGAAATGTTGCGAAGAAGCCGGAATAAGACATCTAATAATTGATGATGCATGAAAAGTGGATCTTTACGCCCAGATCATCCTCGATCCCGATTCCATTCATTCAATGGAACGTTTTGTGAGTTATACATTACGAATCATTAAAACCTGGCCAGACTATATCACAACAGACGTATATTGTGTCTAATTAGTTGAAATAACCCTTTCCACTCTGTCCACTTTTAGTCAAATCTCCGAGTTACACTCATTATTTTTTACAAATTTAATAAAAGAGTTATTCATTGGGGGAATAATTATAAAACATCTATAGGGTTTGATCCGATATTCGATTCAATAAAAGACATTATTTTTTTTTTAATTAAATAAAAAAAAACTTGGTTCAAGCTGTTTGTTAAAAAATCTTTTGGGTCAATACGTATGGCCTACGGAGTGGTAAAGGTTAAGAGCAGAAATGTGGGGAAAAAATCGATTGTTTCTTACAATTACAAGCAATCATGTGCACAATAGCCCTATTGTGGAACTCTGGCCTCATACAACACCATTCTGCATTTCATTGGATCTGCCGCCATGTCGCTCCATCTTCCGTGCAGTATTAATAATACAATGTCCTGCTGTACACAGTCCAATTACCTCGGCCATGGTCTTCCTTTCTTAGGGGGACAGGAAGGCTTGTTGACCATAAGCCTTTTCGGTGACTGTCTGTACCGCATTCTTAATATGTGACTAGCCCACTAGAGTCCACACTGACGATAGTCGGTACAGCTCTTCATTGTTTTGGATACGCCATTCCCCGTCGTTGAATACAACTCCAAATATCCGTCTCTGAATCCTCCTCCCCAGGATTCCAATAGTCTTGCTTTGTCAGAGAGCAACATTCAGACCCGTATGTTAGGAAAGGACTGATGAAAATCATGTAGAGCTTGACTTTGGTCTTCCTCGAGAGAAAACTTGACTGTAATGATAAATTGTTTTTTTATCATTTGTTATTAGTGAGGAGAGATATGTGAATTCCTGAACGCCTTCGAAGCTGTACTCGTCGACTCTCAGGGGTTCGAGGGTTCGTCCTGAGCATACAGACATTTACTATGTTGCTGCTCTCATTATTTACAAGAGTCGTCGTTTCACCAACAAGCAATGCAAGAAAAATTACTCGGGACAAAATTAGGTAACTCGTTTTAAAAATTCAACCGCATCCTTCCGACTAAAATGGCAAGCGACAATATTTTTTCTATCGTAAAAAAAACTACATTTCTTTCCGCTTCATATATTAATATATAAAAATTTGTGCGATATTTTCAGTGTTAAGGTTAAAAATATGCATTATAACGAATATTCTAATTTAAAAAAATTCAGTTGATAGTCAGGGCTTTAAAATGTGATCTAAGGAGCATCACGAGTTGAAGGAGAATGTACAGTAGATTCTCAGCAATAAGTGGTTGAGGAAAATATGTCGACATAGGTATAAAAACATATTAAAAAGCATTAATAGAGATTACAACAAATAAATAAATACATGCAGATATTAGGGGAACCAAAAATAATAAATAATAATAACAATTACATATCATTTTTAGATGTTAAAATACAGTAATATATTCTCCGCCGTGATATACTAAAGAATTGGATGTATCAATTTATTTTTTGGTTCTCTTAATATAAACAAAGCATATGCATTAGTAATTCATTTAATTTTTTTTTAAATATAGAGGTCAAATATCTTCTATAAATAGATTTCAGGAACTGTAAAATTTTTTCAGTCAAACGTAATCTTTGAGGTAGATTTAAATTATTTAATGAAATAAATTTTAAAAAATGTAATTCAATTGATGCAGCACTGATAAATTACAACTTTCATAGGCCGTTATCGCATTTGATATTCTAGAACTTTAAAGACAATAAGAATCTGACAAGCACATTATATATATTCATTCACTTTCAGAATATTTGTGAAATTAAATTATACTGATAAGGATGACCCCGATCCTTAGTTTGCAATAACATGTTGTTTATTTAAAGCGTCGCTATCGATTTGCATTGAGACCTTAGCTGCCCTTACCACTCGAGTGACATCAAAGCATCAACTTTCATGCAAAAGTGATTAAAAAATTTCGATTAAAACACAACATTTTTGCAACTCGACTTAGATTAACGATCAAGGTTGCGTTATTGCATACGACCACAATATAATAAAATATCAATCGATGTAATCGATTTTCATGCATATGTTAAAACCAACACGTTGTGCATCGCTCCACGATGTTACGATCGTAAATTGAGCCGCGTTACCGACAGCTTGAAGAGTTATCGTTGGTTGAATCGACTACGACAATGTTGTATGTCATGTCACTCGGCAACGACAGGTGGAATATCAATGGAATTGCCCAAAATACCAGCCGCCATAAGGAATGAATTGGTGCGGGGGGAGAAAAGTGAACACGGACGGCTTGGCGCGAACTCGGCAACCGATTGCTCGCGTACGAACGAAAATCAATGGCGCCATGCCCATAAAAACAGTAAAAGAGCACTCACCGGCGCCTGCGAACGCGTCACGGCAACCTCGCAACGGCGCGCGCTACAAAACAGTAGTGCCAACCGAACGCGACTTCGTGCATGCAACTGTCTGCTGCTTGGATTTACTGGGGTTATTTTGCACCAGCGCGCAATCTATAAAATCAAAGTTAAAATCTTTTAAATGCTGAAATATATTAATCTACGTTACAATTTAATTCTACTTGTATGCGTAAAAAAAAAGAATATAATTTTTATTTGCGAAGACATCTTATTCCTTATTATTTATTAAGAAAATCTATGTTTATGATTTATTTACTGTTTAATTATAATAATTACCTGGTGTAATGTTGACCTTGTCACTTTCGTCAGAGTGTTCGTAAATACGTCAAATACTCGACGGGTTACTTTGCTCCAATAAATCCTTGCCCTAATTACACAACATATTTTATATTAACACCACAATAACTAATTATAACTTAATCTTGCATTTTTTTTAAATGTAGAATGTATGAGGTTCGCAAAATAGGTAAAACTCAAAAATAATACATTGCAAGTCGGCATTTAAGAAAATATAATTTTAAAAATATTTAAAATCGATTATTGACTGGAGTAATGTTCCCCTGTCAGCTTTCGGGAATTTGCGAACACACTTGGGATGCATGTTCCTAAATACGTCAAATACTAAACGGGTTACTTTACTTCAATCAATCTTTAACCCAATAACTTCAAATAAAAATTGTAATACCCCAATAATTACATATAGCTAATTATCGCGCAATCTCTTATTTTTATAAAATGCAAATTCGATGACGTTTGTTTTTTAATAAAATTACATTACTAATCGGCATTTAACAAAATATAATTTTAAAAATATTTAATATCGATTATTGACTGGAGTAATGTTGCCCTGTCAGCTTTTGGGCATTTGCGAACACACTTGGGATGCGTGTTCGTAAATACGTCAAATATTAAACAGGTAAAAATAAAAATTATAATACTGCAATAATTAATTATAACTAATTATCGCGCAATTTCTCATTTTTATAAAATGCAAATTCGATGACCCTTTTTTTTAAATAAAAACTTGATAAAATCAGCATTTAATAAAATATAATTCTAAAAATAGTAAACATCGATTATTGACTGGGGTAATGTTGCCCCTGTCAGCTTTCAGACATTTGCTAAAACACTGGGGGCGAGTGTTCGTAAAACGTCAAATATTCAACGGGTTACTTTACTCCAATCTATCCTTACCCGAATAATTTCAAATAAAATTCTTATTACCACAATAATTAATTTTAACTAATTATTGCGAAATTCCGCTTTTTTATGCGAGATTTCGTGATAGTAGATTCCCCCCCCCCCTTTCAATTGTTGCTACACTTCAAACATTTAATAGCTGGACATGCTAGAGCAACCTATATTTGCAGATTTATTCGTATACGAGAATTAATAATGTAAATTTCTCTGGCGGTTAAATACATTAAAATAATGTACTTCTAATCATAGGATCGTTTTGTAGCTGGGACAAACAAATTAAAGCCGAATTTTGAATGGAAATATATTTAATTCGCATAAACCAATAAGATAAATAAATTCACAAAAGTTTTTAGCATATATTATGATTAAGGTACGCAATGTTTGCTAATGTTATTCGATGCACAGTAATGATGAACCCTATAAAAATATTTTCAATACACTGGTATGATCATCAATCGCAACCCTTGAGAAGTGCGAGTCAAAGTCAACGACTCAACTCATTACACTACGAATTATTAAAAATTTCCCTACGTTATCATAAAATTATAATGCTTCAGTTTTCAGTTACTCAACATTCGATAAATCATTTATGTATTTATAAAAATATTTATATATTGAAAATATACGAATCATAATGCTGTCCAGTTTAAAAAAATCATTTATTTTAATATATATATATATATATATATAAGCGTTACATAATATTTTATTTAATAATAAAAAAAAAATATTCTAATAACGAAAAGATGGAAAACAAGGTAAACATTATGACTCAGAATCAATCTCAATATTTTTATTTTATATACAACATATATAGAAAAATAGATTTGACGGGAAGATCTTTGTATTGCTTTACGAGGTATTTTTATCACATGTTTTTAAGATAAAGATTGAACATTCAAATCACTTACATTTAACATGTTTCACATTTAGTAAGACGTATACACGGAACAATCATCGACATACTAATGATATCAAAAAATCTATACCTCAGCTGCAGGTAGACACAATATTATCGTAATCGATCTTTGTGAACACTAAAAATATATGCGTGCCTAGAAAAATTATTCTACGATAACATTAAAACGGGAAACATTAATAAATTACGACAATTCTGCCACTAGAATTACAAAAGAACAAACTACGTATTTTTTATTTATTAAAAATTTATACTAGCGTTACTTATTAAATATTTTAACTCTGTATAAAATCCAATGCACGAGAAATAATGCGACAACACGCCGCGTGAGAAAAATCTCTTTGTACATAAGTATTATTGCATTATATTTTTTTTAATAATCGAGAAAGTAGGATTAAAAAGTAATGTATAACACAGCTCTATTGTTTCAAAATTATCTAAATAAATATATAATTCAGTTAATTTTATTTAACACACTGTTGTCAGATCTCTTCGGATGCAAGTACATATTATCTATTTTTAACGAGGCATATTAATTCTGATAATAAAGGTATATCGGCTAAATATCCATTGAAATTGTTAAATAATTATAAATCCCGAGGATAAACTACCGATAACTCTATATTTCTTCTTTTTTCTTTTTCTCTATAACTTTTTTTGAAACGAGGTTGAAAATTTGCCGGAGTGACAACTGCTTATTCAAGCATACACTAGCGACACATTAATTTAAGTGGCATATTAACCCTGAGGCGGGTCTTTGCCACCTGGAGGCACCTCCGTCTCAGCCATGATGTCATGACTGTGACGGAGGTTATTTTGACTCTTCGAATACGGGTCGGGTCGCCACCCAAAGCCCGGGAACCGAGCTGTCACGTGTGGATTGTAACAATAATAATCAGACGAGGTTATGGCCAATTCGTATTTAATTTACGGTCTGATCCGGTACTACGGGCACCTCCTGGAGCACACACGTTACTGAATTGGCCTGGATACCGGCCTGGCCCCTCATAGCTCCGTAGAATCTACGAAACTATGATTGCGCCCAACCGCCATCGCCGCCACGTCCGATTTCGACACGCGACAATACTCGACATGCTTTGGGTAAACAATATATAGATAAGAGTGTGATTGTTTAGTTCAGGAGAACATCTAAAACTCACAAGTTTCAAAAATAAAATTGTAATTCAGCTATATTTTTGCATTTACAAATTTATTAGTGTACGAGATTGAGACGGGGATGGTGCTAAGTCGAATATTTGAACCCGTATTCGAAACAATTAGCTGTGCTGACTATACAAGGATATACTGGTCACAGCTGACGTCCGAGTGGCCAGACTCTGGTGGGCCGGCCACGTGTCGAGGATACGGGACAGTCAGCCGCCCAAGTGGCTTATGGTTAACAAGCCTTTCTTCCACAACCGGTGATACTTTGGACTTCAACAGTATCTACGGTCGAGATTCCTCTCAAGGGAGACTAAAGTCAAGCTCTACATGACCCTCATCTGAACATATGTGTCTAAATGTAGGGCTTTGACAAAGCAAGATGAGCGACAACTGGATATCCTGGGGAGGAGGATTCTGTGACGAATATTTGGAGTCGTATTCAACAACGGGGAATAGTGTATCCGAAACTTCAAGGAGTTGTACTGACTATAGAAGGATATACTGGCCACAGCTGCCGTCAGAGTGGCCAGACTCTAGTGGGCTTATTTATCGGAGCACGCCTAGAACAACATTAGTTGGGTACGAAATCCTGGTGCAGGTTGATCCACTAGCTTTACGGAGGGGCGGGCCTCTCTTTGGGCCGACAGACCAACATCGCACGCCTTAACAATAGTCTAAAACGCCAGGTGTCGCATTGCTTCCATCTGAACGAGTTTCCTCGTTGCCTGGAGGACGGGGCGAGTTTGTAGGAAGCGGTAATTTGATGTAACACGGCTCAAGGAATATCTAACTATCCCGGCCTTTGGATGGCTAGGGAGCCGAATCAACCTAACCCTGGATAGTGAAAGTGGAAAATGAGATGTTACGGATTGAAGCAGATGCCAATACGACCAATTCTATTCTACAAATAGCAGATACAGCCGGATACTCTCAATCTAGAATGCAACAACATTTAAGATTCATAAACATGTGGATGCGTTGAGAATTAATGAAATTAGGAGAAAATTGGTAATTTTTCCGACATCTTGTGATAGAGGATGAGAAATGGGTCATAACCCATTTCTCATACTTGAACCAATGTTGCAAAAACGATGGCTTTTACAACGCAGGCAACGCCGAAACCAAATGCTCAAAAAATTACTTTTGTCTGCAGTCGGATTGTAAATTCATTATAAAATATGGCCATACGATACCGGAAAAATTATATTGAGATAACGGTTAATAGACGCAACTCGTGTAAAAAACACAGAATATTCAATAAACATATTTTTTAACACGGCTAAAATTACTCGCCAGACGTCATACAGCTAAGGATAAATGAATGGAATGTAATTATTCATCCATCATGTCCACTCGATCCAGCTCCATCGGAATAACATTTATTTAGATCGATGCAGCTTTCATCCGACAAAAATTTCAGTAATATCGAAGAATAGATCTATTTTTTGTCCAAATAAAATGATAATTAAAGCCATCGAAAGAAATCAATGTTTCCCTGGTGAGTTGTATTTGTACCGAATTGAATTAGGCTCGAGTTTGAGTGGTTCAAAAGAAAATCAAGCTGATTTTCCAGATTTGGTTAGTTTCATGAAATGCTACATTTCCGAGATTCATGATAGTAATTATTACGGCTCCTTATAATGTTATTGTTATATAATCAATATAACAATAACATTTTTTTATATTAATTATATAAATATATATATGTCTAGACATCATGACAATAAAATTCTAAATTTTTACGCATTCTGACAACAATGTGTTAATACAATTTATACACGTTTACAGAAATCTATTAATTTTCGTGAGCCGAAATATAATTGTATCGTCAATCAAGCTAAGCGAGCAGTGAAAAGAAATATAACAACCATCAACGTATACATATAAAAGTGAACAACGTACACAATTCAATCATTTCCGACAATTATCTAGCACGTAAATGTATATAAAAATATTATTTTCACACCACACAAAAGCTTAAATATTTTTTTGTTTATCATTTAACATTAATTATGTGTTATCTATTGCTTCATTTTATTATTTTAATTTAATAAAATAACAAATAATTAAATAAAAACACTATTTATTACTAAGCGTGCAATATTAGTTTATGCTAATTTAAAAAAAAACAGTATTTTCCAATTGATTTCTTTACAAATATTGGCAATGGAAATTTTAAAAAAAAAAAAAAACACAAATTATATAGAATAAGTCTTGTAAAATAAAAAAACTTAAATAAGATTTGAAATAAAGCTTATTACTATGTACACCGAGATCTACGAGTGGTCTATGAAAAAAAATATTTCAATTTCTGGCTTAAACGATTAGAATTATTATTCATTTGTTTATCAATTAATTAAAATGTTTATTATTTTTTCATGTATCAAAAAAAATCCGTTAACCTTCAAAGGATCGTGAATGTTGGAAGAATTTAGCAAAGTAGACCCACTGCGCCAAACGTTTAATTTTATATCTCGTGATTTTCTGCGAGACGTTGGTCCGTAAAAGGTTAATAATGCTCGGCTCGGTGAATACGAAACGGTATAGGAAACAAAATCAACTAACCCATAATATACACAGATTGGAGTCACAAAGATACATATTAATACTACCCTTAAAACTGGAAATGCAAAATTTTATCACAAGTATCTACAGATAAAATAAAAAAAAAAAAAATGTATTTAAATAAATCTAAAAATATATTTAAAGCAAATAAATATATTTAACCGACGATTACAGCGAATAAAAATTTAAACAAACGCAATAATCATTTTAAACGACAATAAAAATAAGTGATCAATTTCTTTCGACACTGCAACGTTTCAATATAAATTGCTAATAAATATTTGCAACAAATTTTAACTAACTCGTCAACACCGGGAGTAATATAATACGTTCCGGCGAGTCCCGAGCATCGATCGTTAATTGAATGCCTATCGGTCCGATTATAAATTGATGGTCGATCACAGAAATAACATATGCAAGACACCATGCACACATAACCTCAAAAATATAATATATACTCGATTTACGAAGGAATATTGTTTCGACACCACGCATGTACATAATAATCGTAAATGAAAAAGATTATTTCTTGTTGCTTTTTCAAGTCAAATACTGAACACGGAGAGTTACATCAAATCAGTATTTCTAATTTGACTAAAATTTTGTAATATTGTTGTAAGCTTACTTTGTAAAATATTACGAGACGATTAATGCATCGTTGATTATTAGTTCCAGGTGTTTTTCATCTATAATCCATAAATTTTGGACTCCAAGATTAAATCAATCGATCTCGGTATCTACAAATAATTTTGTAATTCCATGTTTCAACTTCTTCGTCGGTTTAGAATACTTAATTTATCAATTCTATGCTGTTATTTTCCTTGCCAACTCGTTCCTTTCAAATCTGCATTGTATATCTTCAAGATGTGGTGCTGAAAACAAATGAGATGCAAGCATTACTCGGCAAAATCACCCTCGTGTCTGAGGATCGTGACCATTTTTGATCTGATCATCCTCGATGAGCGATCATAGATATGCTGGAGAGGAGATGAATATTTGGAGCCGCATTTAACGACAGGGAATGGCGTATCCGAAGCAATGAGTAGCTGTACCGACTATACAAGTATATACCCTTTACAGTTATCGTAAGAGTAGCCAGATTCCCGTGGGCCGGTCATGTGTCAAGGATGCGGGAAAGTCAGCTGCCAAAAATAGCTTATGGTTAACAAGCCTTCCTGTCCTCAGAGGAAGACCATGGCTGAGGTGGTTGAACTGTGTACAGCGGGACATTGCTTCATTGAAACTTTCTGGAAGATCGAGCCACATGAACTAATTTGAACTTTTGATTAAAACTTGACAGAAGATGGAGCGACGTGCGGGCAGACCGGATAAAATGGAGTAGGGTGTTGGATAAGGCTACGGCTCTACAATAGGGCTGTTGCGCCTATGATGAATGAATGAAGCGCCAATGCACTTCAACATATATATTTATATATATGTGAACCATCAACTATCAACCCATAGAGGACAAGACCAAACCGCTATCTCTATGCTGACCATAAAATACGTCTTTGACGTACATCAAAGAATTAACCAGGGCACTGGAAACGCTCAACGAGTATAATAATAAAATCAAACAACCTCAAACCTAATAAAGTACTCCAATAGTGTCCACAGAATCAGTGTCATAGGTGTGATTTTTTAATCTTTGGCTGTATTTATTTGTGGTGTATCATGCGAAGCACCTTAGATTGGAAGGGATATATTATTTTTATATCAGAGAATTTTTCCGTGCCCCAGATTTGAATACCGTATGACCAGATCCGCCGTAATCTAGATTTATAGATTTACAGTTTATTTCGGGATGATTCTGAGTATGTTCCCATGAGCCAGGGTAGTTTTTAAATTTTAACTTTAATTGCTTTCAGTTTAACAGTCGCTCACCATCAATGCTAACAGGAAGACAGTCTCCCTTTCTTAGAGCGAAAGTTATATGGACCGACTTAGTTTAATTGGGTATAATTTTTCACATGTTTAACTAGTGGTGAAGATTTGTCAGACCTTCCTTCTTTCGATTGCTTTGTCCGGATCATCGATTAGGGTGTTGGGCATATCAGCAGTGTATAGTAAATACAGGGTTGGACCAATTACACTTCCCCGTGGTACTCCAGAGTTAATCGGATACAGTGCGGTACTTTCTCTATTTTGCTTGATGCGGAATTGTCTAGTAGTCAGCGAGTGTACTGACGGGGCGCATGATATGTTAATGTTGGTATGAAAAGGTGTACGTGAATTATACGGTTCTTGAGGCACGTAGTTAGAAGCGAAGTATACTGCCCGGAGCGAGTAACGGCTGATGTGCTAATTATTCGTACTGTTCTGTATACTGTTCTAACGACGGATTAATCCGACAACATATTAACTGACGTAATCCGACGAGTTACTGTTTTTACTAGAAGTGTTGTGTGCATAGAGCCGTATTCATATTGATCGAAATAACCATCGGAAAATATGTATAACATAACAGATTCATTTATAACGAGAGATGTAGTCTAGCGCCACTCAAAAAAATGTCGCATTAAAAATTGTATAGAAAAAAATTATTACGGTATTATATTGCTTACGTTCGGCACTTAACTTAAATATATTTTTACACAACATACCTAAGGCTGCGAGATTAATTACGAACCATCATATAAAATCACTGATATCATGTTTTAATTAAACGCACAGCCATTACGGATGATCTAATAATTTAACCAGATATTTAGAATTGGCGTTTGTCGAATATATAACACTAATATATGCAAAATTGAATCAAAGGCAATTTTCAAAATGAAAATATTTTTGTTATTATTCATTCCGTTAATGAAAATTTCTTATACTATAGTGAGTGTAAAAGCTGAGCAAAAATTGGGTTCTCAATTGTATCACTATATAAGCAAAAGTCGCTCAAAATACATTTCGCTAACGTTACTGTTGTTCCCTTAAAAATTTGTATATTTTTCCGCAATTGATTTCAATATATAATTTGTACGTATGTACCGATTTAGAGCTATCGTATTGAGCTGTTTTCCTAATTATATTATAATTGAAATTAATCTTAAACACATCTTCGTACAAATTAAGGGTTTCGGAATATTTGTATGCACGTTATATTGTGATCTTTGTACGTCTTCGGAAAGCAGACACAGGTCGCCAAATATCCCGTATTGCATAATTTTTCTAAAGTGATTATAGAAAAATTTCCAATATCAATTAGGGTTTATTTGTTCGAGATTTAGATGGGCGATGAATCTCAGTCTCATTTGTAGCGGCTGCCGCAGTTTTCTTATGATGCATTCCACTTCGCTCTTCATCATGTCACCGACAAACATATATTTTATATGATATCTGATTTTTATTTCAATTAAGGAATAAATTATTTAATAATAATTAAAATAAACAATATGTATAAAGTCACAAACAATACGAGAGGTCAATTGTATAAAGAGATTTTTTATAAAAAAATGTTAACCCTTCAACCGCTAAGGTCACGCCGGCGTAACGACGGCTTATTCACAGCTAGGGACGAACTGGAAGCTTAAAAACCCATAAGGTTCGTGAGTTAATACGAGAATAATTATATTTTTGAATTTTGTGCGCCTGTATGGCAAAACAGCCACCATA
Source organism: Philopotamus ludificatus (assembly GCA_022495035.1). Classification (NCBI taxonomy): domain Eukaryota; kingdom Metazoa; phylum Arthropoda; class Insecta; order Trichoptera; family Philopotamidae; genus Philopotamus; species Philopotamus ludificatus. The sequence continues at coordinate 19,720 of JAGXCT010034993.1, forward strand.
CACCAAGAATAAATGGAGTGCTATATAACCTGATGAGGATCATTTCGGGCTGCGTAAGGTCAACCCCCCTTGCTTGGTTACCTACCCTCTGTAACATTGTGGCGGCAGACCTAAGGTGTAAAAAAGAAAACTATGAGGGAGATACCAAGGAAGCGATAAGAAGAAGTACATAATAAACAAAGTCCTCTAGCACCTTTTCCCAGCCAGGTTTAAATCAAAGAAACCCCTATGTACCTCAGCCACTCAGTTCCTATTAGCCTAGAACCTTATAACAATATGCCTTTTTGTATCTCAATTTGTCTTTGGACATGGAGCCGTTTCATTATTATTCATCACAGACAAGGAAAGGATGCTTAATGACCTTGTGGCTGATCGGCATTTGTTGCTTTCAACAAGTTTGCCGGCTGCATCAGGGCAAGAGCCGACCTGCTTAACCAGGGCTCTTAGCCCTAATGGGGGGTTGTTATGACTATGGACATAAGTGTCTACTGTTAAGGCCCTGTGTACCAAAGGGCGGGCTTATAAAGTAAAGCCTCCATCCTGTCTCTCTCATTAGTAAGTGGTATAGAGATGCGACTATATCGGGCTAGGTTGACCCGACCTTCTAGCGATACAACGGCAAATGCCGAGACAGTAGCTAGAGCCGTTTCCCACCATATTACCACTTCCTCCACCTTCACCTTCTGGTGTGGCTCTGAAAGGACGAAGGCAAATTCTACAACGACGAGCACGCAGAGAATGGCAAAATAAAAGCCATACGAAATCATTATTTGCAAATTTATTCCCGCACGGGACAGAAAAATGCTATAATTTAGAATAGATTAAAGCTAAAAAATGTGATTATTTTACCATGATTATTTTAATAAGAAATGTATAAAAAGGATACAATAAATCGCAAATCGGATCCATGCTAGTTAGATGTTCCTGGGCTTTGTCGATCTGCTCCAATAATTCGTAGAGAATAATCGTTATTTCAAATACGGCCCGCGGAAGATCCGAATTAAATCTCTGCAAAAACGGTCCAACCAAATGACAAAGGTATAAGAATTGTACTTCGGTACGAACGATGCTGACTAATTTTTCTTTGACAAATCTGAAAAATAAATAAAAAAATATAAAATGTATCCATAAGAATAAATTTGTGGTGGTGATTCCGCTAATTATTATAATTAACGCCATGTTGCGTTCTGGGAACACATCATGGTGGCGTCTCGGTCCCCACTCTTCCGGAAGTTGCAGCACGGGGCTATCTTCCGCCGTGCAGACCTCCCCCCGCAGTTGCAGCGTGAGCAAGCTTCTGCATTACTCCGCTATTACGACTCTGAAGACCCTTCTCTTGTCTTCCTTTGGCAATCATATCCGTAATCCGTATCATTTATTACTACAGCCAACTACAACCACAGCTGACGATCTGGCTGCAGACTCTGCCTCAGCATCTCTCGGCCCTCGTTCTAAGAAGCTACTTTCCAATTTTCAAATTAATCGATTGAAAGGTTTGGGAATTATTTTTAATATACAAAACCTATAATTTTTACCGTTATTTTGCAAAAAAGAGCGGACTCAAAAGAAAGGTTTTCTAAGTATTCGCGCAGACCATAAAGAGTTAATAAATATATCGATATGTCAATATATAATTGTGTTTGCATTTTCATCACTGGCGTTTTCCATCATCGTCCTAGTCACGAATTCCATGTGTTATCAAACCTTTACAAATTAATCCATTAAGGAGGGCATAATATTGCACTGTTCGTTAAGAATTGAATAAATTTAATAAAAATTAAACAAAAACGGATAAACGAATGAATTTTTGTTTTTTTATCAACATTCGTTATGGCGTTTAGCAGCTCCTTCGGCGATTTTGTCTTTATTTCTTCAATGCCGACCTTTTGTTTTTGGGACAAAGTCGTAGTGAAAGGCATTTGATAGTCGACAATGAAGTAAACATTAAAAATGGCTGCCAATATTAAGATACAAAAGAAACAAGTGTACCAACATGACACAAAAATTGTGACATTTTAATTTATACACCCAGTTCCACATATTATTTTAATTAAGCTATTGTTAATTAAAAATAGTATTTTAATACTTACAGTGGTACTTGTGCGATCTGTCCGATGCCTGCGTGATACCACATGGAGTGAGCGAGCGCCAGAGTCAGGCTGAATTTATTCTCCAGCAAAGCGTCCCTCGACACGGTCAGATTGAATATTTGAAATGGGGAATTAGTATATTTCCAATCGGTCATCTGAGGACACGTCAAAATTTCAATGATACGATCGTGAAGAACCGTCCAGTACGAATCGGGCAACGCCGCCATAACCAGACCGACCGCATTGATCCAAGATTGCAATTGATTAGCCGGTATCACTGTGAAACCCTTGCAGATCACGTCCAGAAGATTATTACCGACGATGCTGGGCACTAGAGGCAACGCCATTAGTTCAACGCATGTAACATGAAGCATATGAGCCGACGGATTCGGGAATTCGTTGAATCTCCAATCGGTGTTTGGAAAATGTGTTTTGCCGGCCATTGCTAGAAAATAAAACGTATTTAACATACGAATTGAAAAATAATGAGTCAAAATGTGGGATATTTACTGTCGACTATGCGGCTGAACAGCGTCATATAATAATTAAGTTCGGGAACCCAATTAGTGGCGTCTTGATCGCTCTTGCTGAGGTAATTTTGAAATGTTTCGGATACTCCCCATCCGGTCGGACGTATGTCAATCAATGATCCCAAAACGGCACTGACTAATTTTCTCTTCAACGGTGGACTGTCTCGTAGTTTACGTTCGTAATAATGAAGTGTATTATAAAGATATGTCACAGGACGATCTATAATGATATATAAAATAATAATAAACAAATTTATTGTCATCGTTTCCAGTATACGGATCGATACTAACCGTGGAATTTATATAGACAACCGAGATGATCCAGTAATAAATCGAGACTTTTATTAGCTTGCGGAATTTCTATATATCGGTGCACAACGATATCTAAAACGGGAATAAATCTCAAACAGATATTGCTTAAATAAACCGGAAGGGATCCTCCAAATTGACCGCTTGATTCTTCTGGAGCAAATTTTTCAGGGTATTTCCGTTGAAACGATAAATGTTTTTCGTGCCTGTAACAAAATGCAATTAATATTTTTGTAACGAAATAAGTTTCAGTAAAAAATTTTGCCTCGTTTATTTAGTGATTTCTCGATTAATGAATTGATAGAATCCCATGAAACGAATTATAAAATCTAGTTTGCTTGGGCTTTGAGAATTTCATAAGAAGTCTTGAATCACTGATTTGCCACATAACAAGCCTCCCTGTCCCCGGAGGAAAAAGAAGACTAAGGCTGGGGTGGTTGGACTGTGTACAGAGAGACACTGCATCATTGAAACTTATCCGAAGATGAAGCGATGTCGCGGCAGACCGGATAAAATGAAGAAGAGCATATCCTTGGCCAAATTGTCAACCTAATCGAAACAATAGGATTAGGAAATGTAAATGTGCAGGATATTGAGGAATTACTGCAGGCTTCTACGATGATCACTAAGAACTGGCAAAACAAAGAGAACTTGAAAATAGTGATTTTAAAAGCGTTTCTTCATTAAAAGTTTGGAAACGATAACCGAAACTGTTCAATACGACGAGGTATTTTGGATGAGATCTTGTGCTACCGAATTTGCTAAACAAGATAAAAAGAAAGCGGCACTTGACGCCAGATGACATCACAAAAAACAAAAAAAAAATTAAAAAGATCCAGGACCTTCCTTTGTCCCAAAAATAAATGCAAATAATTTTAATGTTTAGACAGAATCCATAAAAAAATACCATGTGCTCTGTTTCCAATGTTCCGGAGAATTTTCTTTAACAAATTCTTGCGCTCGATTTCTAACCTCCGTCCCTTTCAACAATAACAATTGTATTATGTAAAAGCACACTTGTGATTCGTTTCCATCCGGATTGGCTCTCAACGCCTAGACAATCAATCAATTATATTAAAATTATATCGTAATCATGTTAAAAACGCTAATGTTGAGACTCACCAGACACAGAACGAGCCGGTCAATCGTAACAATGTTGTATTTCCAGATAATATCGATAACAGCATCTACACATTTGTGAATGTGCGGTCCTGCGGCCGTATTCGTCACTTCGAACACTAGATAATCGCAAAATTTTCTAAGATGAGCCGACAGTGCTCTAGCACCTATTCGTTCCAATATTCTGAAAAAATTATACGTTATCTCATACGTATATATAATATAAACAAAACGTATGTAATTAATAATACTTGTAAGCGATCGGAGTAATTTTATCGGTTATAAATATCATCTTCCATATTAAGCACAGGAATAACGGTGTTCCGGGAACTGAAAAATGTGTTATTATATCATTTTCGTTTGTCATAGACGTCCATTTGCGGTATTCCTCGTCTACCGATTTTTTTAAAAGCTGCTTGTTCTCTTTAGGTACCGGATTCTAAATATAAAATAAAACGTTTATTCAACGGTCGCAAAAATAAATTAAATGGCAAATCTAACCTGTGTGAAAAATTCAGCGAGCACGGGGGGAAAACATTGTATAGTATGCTGCGACCAAAGATGAGGTGTACTTTGCATGATGGCGCTGAGGAGTTCTTTACACCACGATCCATCTCCGCCTAGAAATTACACGGTAATGATAAAACATACTTCATGGAAAAGCATTAGATTATTCGGAAATGATTGACAACTTTAACATTTAGACTCTTTCTTTAATACAGGTAACCCCGACCGTTCATCACAACCCCGGTGCATGCGGATTCGTTATATTGCAATCTTTTTTAAAATTTCATAAATCAAAAGGTTTTTGATAATAAATTTGAAAAATATATTAAACAATTGAATAGAGGTCATAAATCTAACACCAAATAAATCTTGGTGGTCGTTTTAAGCCCCTACAAGGAGAAGAAAGCTTTAAAGAATGCAAAGGTTGGTTTGATCGGCTAAGAAAACAATCAAACTTGCATAAATCTAAAATGATTGGCAAATCGGCTAGTGCAGACATAGAATCAGCTAAAAAATATCACGAGTTCCGTTAAATCTTGACAAAGAATCACAGAAATATTGCGAGGATATTGAAGTCGAACTTGGAGCTCTCTTGGTGGTGGACAATACACCGGGTCATCTTCTGGAATTTGAAACTCTTGCACTGATTTTCTCGTCAATGTATTCTTACCTCCGAACTACACATACATCGTACACCCTATAATTCAAGGTCCAATAGCCACATTCAAAGCTTGTTATTTAAGAAAAACAATGCCACTATTCAAGAAACTACTGGGGGTGATAGAGATGCCTTTTGGGTTTGGTGGAAACAATACAATATAATCGATGAAGCATAAAATGAAATGAGGCATCGAAGATTGATTTAAATGATATTCAAACCAATTAAAATCACATGACGAAACCTTAACTAATGAAGAGCAGCTAAAAATCGATTGACATACCATGTCACAAAGAAAAGACTTCTCGGAAATTATTGAAAAGGCGCTTTCTCTTCACAATCTTTGCACAAAGTTGATAGAAGAAAGAGACGAAGATTGAGAGGGGGTACGTCCTGTAAAGCGTGTTCGTAACAAATTATTTTACAGTTATCAGCAAATTTCGCATAATAAACGTAGAGATTTGATTTTTTTGCAATGTGGAACAAACTAAATAATTTGTGTCATGTATAAGATTGATTTTGTTATTAACACTCAAGGACCCGGTCCCGCGTTAGTGCGGAAATTTTCGTAAACGGTAAACACCCGCTCCCGCACTAACGCGAGTTCACCGCAGCGTGCTATCTAATCTTCTAAAGGCTTTCTTTTGAAGTTTTACGATGGACACAGTTTCATTCATTACTCTGCATGCCCTTTGTAATATATATGACATATGTATTTATTTATAGTTTAATTGGCCAGCAGAAATAGCCGATTATTTTGATCGAAAACTTTCCAGTACTTACACATCGACTGAAACAAATTTAGGTTTTTGTTTATCCATTCAACAAAATAACTTTTTTGGAATATGTATGTGGCACAACCCGTCACATCCTTTATTATAAAGCTAAAATTACCTACATACTACATAAAGATTTCTATTTGTTTTTTATTGTCTAAAATACAATAAATCATCATTTTCACAGCTCGAAAATTTTATTTCTTATCTAAATATTCTAATAATCTAATATAAGTATACTATACGTATAATACTTCTTTTTTTGACCAAATTATCTCCAATAGAAAAAAAAATATTAAGCATTTTACAGAGCCGCGCAAAATCGCAAGATCGATAAAAAGATGCGGGTTTAGGTGTAAGTTTCGCCTGAAAACAGCGGGTGCTCGAGTGTTAATAATGTTTATTTCTTTTAATGATGTGTTTTGAATTTCAATGTATTTTTAAATGACATGTTGATCGCAAAATTTTGCTCATTGTCATCTTGTCTAAAACGTATCACTCGTGATCAACCTGTAGTTAAAAATAAAAATTACCCATTCCGAGTGTTTAAATCTATTCTTGACGATTAATTCATACTATTTAATTAATGAAATGAGTAATTAGTAGTTCGCTAGTATTGACAATGTAAATAAAAATAATTACAGAAGTGGATATAACTGCAAAATTAGATGAAAGACGTCTTAACCAAACAGATATAGAAAATAATCCAAGGCAAACAATAAATAATAATCATAAATCAATAAACAGCTTTGCGCATTTGTGGCGATTGGTGTTCGGAGACAAAAAATGTTCCGGACGTTCCACGATTTATCCTGTATCTAACACAAATTGGATAGTTAGAATGAAGAGATGTCAATGTCGCAAATGAATTTAAGCGTTTTTTTAATCCGACGAATCAACTAAATACATTGGATGAAGAAAAAATTAAATATCCAAGATAAGAGGTAAAGATGTTTTTTTTTTGTTATCAAATTGAAAAGATGCATTCTATTCTCTCATTCATTCATTCTAATAAATAAACAGTAACGATAACAACTATCGAATCATCTTAAAACAATCCTAAATATCTCAGTATTGGATCATAAAGAAAATAGTTTTAGTAAAAAAAAAGGATTGGAAACTTATTTATTGATGAAATTATCTATGTCAATCATTTCCGACTAGCTGAATACATAATGTTATAATTTACCGGTGACGTGTATAGCTCTAGCGAGTGTGAGCACCAGCGCTCTGTTTAATTCTTCGCTCTCGACAGACACGAGCGGCTTCGGCTCTGCGAACGATCGTGATAGTTGTGGTTGTACTTCGCAACTCCCCAATCCCGTAATAAGACGCAGCGCAGTACTTTCGACACTGAACAAAAAATATTTATATTGGAGACACGCAAATAAAAAAGCCCGTGAACATATACAAAATATATATATATAAAAATTACACTGCGACTGAGCGCTGCTGGCATAGCATACAACAAAAATAAATAAAATCGTATAAATAATTATACCATAGATGCAATTGCGTTTGGTTCGTTTGAGGCACGGCAGCCAAGGAATGGAGGTGAGATAGGAGCTGAACTCGATAATTCGGTTGAATGTGATGCATTCTATACGAAAACATATCCAACAACGTGTAAAGAATACCCCACGCGTGCGATTTAAAAACTGTTGGCAGTAACTGATCTGAAAATGGCATAAAGATATATTAAAAAATAATATTTGTGATATTTATTTGCGAGAATGAACTCACTAATGAATCCTTTGATGCCTAACGATTCAATCTCGGTGTATACGAGTAAACGACTATAGGTTTCAACGAGCGCCGGCGCCATATTACAATTATTAGATATGTTGCTTTTGTTTTGTGCCAATTTTGCAACATGCGATACGATCGCATGAATCAACGACATTTTCGAATGCACAGTTAAGCTGTCCAATATGCACATTGAAAGCGGAACAGTCGGTAGCGTGGCAGGTGTATTGGTGTTGGACATCGTCTTAGGACAGCCCAAGATCGTATCGACTAAAGCCGTCATCGGTCTGGTGAAATATTCTTGATTCGTGGAATATGCGTTCAATAGTAAGGCTATTCTAAAATCGGATCCCATGCATAACGACGTGTTATTGTTGGGCATAACCAGATGCTGTAGAAACCTGGAATAAAAAAAATAAAAAAAACAGTCAGAAATGAGTCAACGATTCGTAAAAATTAAGGGGGACCAGGAATTTTGCCATTATATCAGGTAGAATTTTTTTTTCTATAACTGTTGTTGACTTAATTGATCCATAACGGTGTCACGAGTCGTCTATCAGAGACCCCATTACAAGTCAAAATATTGATAAATTCTTCATCAATATCTTGTCATTTTTTTTAAAAATGGATTTTTCTAAATATAAAAGTAGTTATTCGTGATAAATTTAATAATCTGGATTTTTTAATTAAAATATATGATTTATTAATTTTTTGTACATAAAAACCCCGAAATCGACAATGAACACTTGCATCACTGCATTATTTATTTATGCATGTTTTTTCTAGATGATGCAGTGTCGCTTTGTACACAGTCCAACCACCCCAGCCTTGTTCTTACTTTCCTCCGTGGACAGGAAGGCTTATAAACCATAAGCCTTTTCGGCGGCTGACTGTCCCGCATCCTTAACATGTGACCAGCCCACCGGAGTGTGGCCACTGACAGCTGTGACTGGCACAACTTATAACAGGAGACGAGAAATTAATAGTGTATGATAATATTAGTCGAACAAACAAAAGGTTTTAAAAAATAAACACTCCTTCTGACCCCGAAACCAGGATTAACGTTTTGCAAGCTTCTATTATGCCTGTGGTCAAATATTTCAAGGATCAATCACTTTGAATTATGTGGGTGAAACAAAAACATCAAAAGTCTACTGTTGACAATTGAATAGAGTCCACCTGAAGTTTGAAGGAAAAACGTCCGAATTTAGTCGATCGAAAAGGAGTAATACTGCAATAAGACGGAGGATTCCCTCATATAATAAGAATTACCCACGAAAAAATACAAGAACTGAACTGAGGAGTTCTATCATACCCGCTGTACTCTTCAGACCTCGCTCTGTCCGACTACTATCTTTTACAATCTATCCGAGCAATTGGGCATTCAAAATTTACAAAATGGACGGGAAGAGGTAGTCAAAAATTATGTTAATTATATTTTATGATACATTACAAAATAATGGTTTAACTCCTGGTCCTCAAAAATGAATAATAATTACTCGTAATGCAATTTTAGAGTGTGCGGAATGGGACGATACATGTTTGTATGTTCAGATTGTGCTTTTTTCAGTAAATGGATCCAAATGCACGTGATTGCCATTTGCCGTGTGCAATGAGCACGACTGAAATCAGGTACAGGTAACGGCTCCTTCTCCGAATACAACAGATCGAATAATTTCAATACTGGCAAAAAATTAGATAACGGATTACGTTGTATGCTACCCGATATGAATTGCAGTAGCACCCACATCAAGTGATCGCGACCTTTCCGCAAATCTCTACCGGCCAATTTATCATGGAGGGCCATGACTATATTTTGAAAACACGCGAATTGAAATAACACAAAGTAAATGAGCTGCGACGACAGATGTAGCCACAGCCAGTGAGTGGACGATTCCTCGTCGGTCTCCGTCTCTTGTTCGTATCTCTCCATAGCTAGGATGACTAATTCGACGAGTTGGTTCTCTAATGCAACGCATCGCTGTTTGTGCTGTTTCTGCAGTCCGAGCATCGAGCAGACCATGTCTCTGGAATACGGCTGTTCGAGTACGTGTCTCAATAAATTCGTCTGCGGCTTCAGCAGCTCTTCGTCGTACGGCAAATTGCCTTTTAACGAAAATTTGAGACTTATCGAATCCAATCGCCACGGATTGATCAAATGATCCGCATAACCGGAATGTTCGACGACGGGCAGCATGTGAGAGTGTCCGATGATTGTCACCATTTGCGCGCACGACCTGAAGCTCTCTACGAAACTCGATAATAATTTCGCCAATTGCTGAAATGCAGATAAACAATTATTAAATAACGCTCCGGAATATTGTCAATTTATTTTAGGTGCACCGTAGTTTTGATTAATATATATTTATTAATAAAAATATTTTTAAGGTACATATTTTTCCTTTAAATTTTATATTTTAAAAGATAAATGTAATTACCCAATGAGGCCAATTATTGCTATCGGGATAAGCTTTTTGTATTTCGGTTACAATAAAGTAGCCGGGCAGTAACGATGCGTTTCTATCAAAAATATATTCAATCACGTTTTGGAGTGCTTTTAATTGCGGCAATATTCCTGTATCCAGTCGCACGGGTAGAGTTTGAGCTTTTTCACGACATCCCTGAAACGATAAACATACATTTTTATTCAATTGACTTAAAAAAAAAAATATAACAAAGGTTATCATGCCTGTGAATCGAATTTAAAAAAAAATCCGTGAATGTATTTAATATAAATTGATATACCTTCATAATTTCCCTGACGCCTTTATAGTCCACACCGCCGATAATATGTCTCATTAAGTCAAAACATTCAATCCAAAATTCGAAATCTTCGTGATTTAATTTTTCGCATGATAAAATTTCATCACAAACAGTTCTAAAACAAAGTGATTGAATTAATCACGGTTAACCGTAAAATATGGAGTAACGAGAATAAAAATCACTATACAGTGGAACCTCTCTTAACGAGCACCTCTCATAACGAGTAATTCGCATAACGAGCAAAAAAAAAAAGTGAAAAAATTGCTCCCTTAACGAGCGACATTTCGCATAAGACAACGAAAGTGACGCGAGAAAGGGGAAGTCACAAACTTATGACGCACTTGTGTGTGTTGGATCGTATTTCACAGCAAGAAGTTATGAAGGAGAGTTTGGAGGAAGAGGAAGTAGCAGAGAAACAATCTTCTGACGCAATAAGAGAAATGCTGACAGCATGGGAAACTGTTTCATCGTACATTGAGAAGCATCCTCCTAATAAGGAGGTGGCTATGCGGGCTACAAACATATTCAATGATAACGCTGAGTCAGCTAAAACAAATGTCTCTAGACAGTTTTCTAGTAAAAAAGAATTAATTATTTGTCATAAATTAATAAATAATAAGCTAGTTTCGATTTTTAAAAATGTTTTTTCCAGGTTGTTACGATCTTTAACAATTTATAACCGTGTAATTTTATTTGAATAAACTTTAAACAAATATATTTCGCATGGAACGCATTATCGTTTTTTATATTGATTTATATGAGAAAATTAGTTTCGCATAACGAGTCTTTCACACAACGAGCAAGATTCTGGAACGAATTATTTATTTATTTATTTATTTATTTATTTATTTAAAGACAATGCGTGATTGGCATTACAGAATGACCCAGTTCGCCAATCACGCATAACACATAATAATACATGAGAAAAATATATAACACAACAACAACATATATTACAATAAATTGAAGAAAAGACTATAAAAATTTCAGGATATCAACAAACGTAGTTATATTTGACATCGAATATATCCAATATTATTCGGCAGTGGTTGAGCAGAGTAATAGCTCTGGTTACCGGAGAGTTTCTGAGAGCATCTGTCCTCACATTTGGCGGTAGAAAAACACATGCGAACGAGCTCGATGGTAGTGAGGTATCGTCTATAAGGGCAACTCGCACAGTACAAGGGAGGTATGTATTGCGCCAACCAACAGCTTGAAGAAAAGTGCTTTGCCAACTAGATTGACCTTCTTTTTTCAAGGACTACATACCCCAGATAGCCCTGTACCCATGCTGGGGTATAAATTGGGTAGAATGCAAACTCCTCAATATAGAGATATCTGAGAAATTTCTTCTGCATCTTCTCTAATCTGAGGGAATTCGAGGCGTCATAAGGCGCCCATATAATGGAACCAATGTATCGTGTAGCACTAATATGACAAAGTTGATACGTATGTGATGAGAATTTCTCAAGACGAAGCTCAACATTCTTGATGATCTCATACACGTCCGATACATGTAAACCAAATTTTAACTTAGAATCAAACAAAATACCCAGATCTTTAACAGACGATTGCTTAGGAAGAGTTACGTTCACAAGTCTGTAATTAAAGATGGGCTCCTTTGATCTAGAAAATGTCATTGTTTGACATTTTACAATACTTACTGAAGACTCCATTTAGTATTGACCAATCGTGTAAAGAATCAATGTCCAGCTACAACAAAAGGGCATCTTCCACTCAAGTAATAGATCAAAATAATTTTAAAACGTCTGCAAAAAGTGAAAATTTACATTGAGAGACCCGATAAATATCATTTATAAATAAAATAAATAATAAAGGACCTAAATTTGACTCCTACGGATTTCCGGAAGGTGTATTAGGATGTACACGACGCTTGAGTCAGATTACATATTGTTTCTCTGAAAGGTAACTAGAGAAGAAGCCGCACGAAATATCCGATAACCCAAACTGTCTAGTTTCAGAATGGTCTGGCATGATCGACTTTATCAAACGCTTTTTCAAAGTCAAGTAGATAACGCCGACTTGAACCCCTTTGTCCAATGACTTAGACACAAAGTTTGAAACTAAGATGACCCGTGGACTGTTGAGCATCCAGGACGAAATCCATGTTGCCCATCGATAATTCTACACTTAATATGGTTAAATATGTTTTTATGCAGAATCATCTTAAACAACTTGGTAGGTCCGGATAGAACAGCCACTGGTCTGTAATTACCAATATTCGATTTATCTCCTTTTTTAAAATATGGGAGTAACTTTTGAATGTTTCCACAAGTCTGGAAACTGGGACGATTTTAGAGATAAGTTGAAAATATGACGTAGAGACTCAAAGGTTCATCTGACATGCTTAGAACGAGCAAGGTATACGATCGGGTCCAGCTGATCGTTTCGAAATTAATTTTCCAAAAGCAAACGTCCATTTGAGCTTTGTCTACGGTGTCGATGATTAGCTGTGGTGCATTCGAATAGTATTATGCTCGTTATGAGAGGTTCCACTGTACAGTTAGCCATCCTATAACAAATAAATTAAGATTACGTTGTAGAAACCAACATAATCAAAATTTGGAATATGAGTTTTTAATTTTTTTTTTAAATTGAACTTTATTTCAATGCATTACATACATATTTACGAAATGTGTAACTTGACCTTGAAAATTTACGTTCTAGGAGGAACTGACGAACTTGTTATAGTAACCGCTGTATAGCAGGCAGTGTTATAGGAGGGTTTACTGTATACACATAACAAAGTCTAATTAGAAACGGTTTTATATCAATAACGTTTTCAAATTTCATAAATAAATCAGTTACAGATTTATATTTCGTTTACCTGGCCTGTAATATATTGTTGTTGACTAAATTTTCTAAAAACGACAGCAACATTTTCATTTTACATCGGTTAGTCATTGTTGCCGTCAGTGTGAGGTATTGCCTGACGGCGCACTCCTGCGATTCGACTCCCATGCTATTCATTATGCATGTCAGCTCTCGTTGAAACCAAATGAGTTTTTCATCCTCGTCTTCTGATATGTGAACCAAAAAACAGCTGAAAGCTTCTTCGATAGCTTCGACTCTCTGCAAACGTACAAAATTAATAATCAATATCGGCATCAGCGACAGCTGCAAAGCTAACCTAATTTTTTTTTAAACTGTGCATTGCGCAAATATTACGATACAAATATCGCCGAAAATAACTTCCGCACGAATAATTAAATACAATTAACAGAAACAAGTGTAAAAAAGTTTATGTGCCGTTCGTTAACAACTTCGGCACTCGGCGAAACAAATGGAAGTGTACATTTTTAAAAGTAATTGATAGGTCGTTATCGATATATTTTAATGTGTGCTAGCTATTAATGTACAAAAAACCGATTCTAACCAGCATGTCATTCATAATATTTGCTATTTGTGACTCTCCCATTGTTGGTAGAATCCCCTCATCGAAATAGTCATCTATATCCCTTTGGAAATCAATGGTCGTTGATTTCTAGCGGACTGTCAAGTCAGCACCTTCTCTTCACAACTAAAACAGTGGCAGCCGACAACGCCCGCTGTTAACCGACAGCGTTGCCAACTGCAGCATGCGACTGGCATGATGCCAACGAACTATACAAGGGATACCACTGCAAATAAATAATTAATGCATTCACACATAGTCGACTGGGGATACCTTACTCACAAAACAATCGCTTCAAAAAATTGTGAGGTTAATATTTACCGAGTGTGGATTCAAAATAATATATAATATTAATAAGAATAAGGGAAGAAAGCTTGGAAATTAATTTTGATGAATCCTTAAGTGTATAAAGATTAAATAAAGATTAAGAGTTAGAAACATATTTTGTTCAATATGATCGTTCAACAGAGCGATTAGCTGAATTAAAGAAACAATTAGAAATATGTCAAACCCCATATTATAAAATTCAAAAGAAAACTGCATTTCTTTTTGAAGAAGTTGTTTTCGACAATAAAGAAAATATTCCAGTTGTTATCAAAGTGATGAAGAAATTAAGCAACTATGTAGTATTAAAAAAGTCTCGATGGAATGTGATATTAGATGACTCTAATTGAATCTGATTTTAAAATGTTCACCATATTTTTTCTTTCTCAATTATTGTTTGTTTTTAATATATTTTTATTTTATATTAATATTTATCTTAAATAAAACATATTTCCGAAAAGGTTTCATAATTTATATTTACCTTTTGATTATTTATTTATCATATGCTAAAGAATTTTAAAAAAAATAATTAAAAAAACTGTCCCTTTGAACTCCCCTGGCACATCTGTTGCGAATGAAAAAACTGGAAGAAATAAGCTAGGTCAATACCCGATTGCGCCTATAGGCACGAGGTATTGTTATCCAACAAAACACGTGCAAGGTCATTGAAAATATAAAATTAAAATCGCAAATTCAATTTAAAGAACCTAACCCCAAATTTTGTATGGGTGCCTAATTTTTTTATAGCGTGGTCCGTATCTGAACGCTATAAAAGGGTTGACTTAATTATTATTGTTATTATTACAATTAGTATTGTATTTGAATATGTATCTGTATTATTATTATTTGTTATTATAATTGTTTATGTTTTTTGTTTTAAAATTTTAAAACCCTACCAAATAGATTTTTATAAAATTGATCAAATATAGATAACGAGTCGATCTTTTCTCTGTCGGAATACAGCAGAAGAACAAGGTAATGGCACCCGAAAGCAATAAACAATGACGATTAACCCGAGCAGATGCAGCGACCTGTCCAGCAAATACTTATAAATCTTACCTGTATAAGATTTAGGATTGTATCGAGTCAGTAAAATAGGGTCAGTAGATTTGAAAAATATATATATATATACCAAGACAGCTCAGGTCCCTGCGGTATGGATACGAAAGGGGAGCCCTCACGTCACGTTTGAGACTCAGGTTCCTTTGGCCTCGACTACC
>JAGXCT010034994.1:0-11524 GCA_022495035.1 Philopotamus ludificatus
GCGTAATGTCCTTCAGGTGGCAGGGACTCGTTTCGGGTCGGGGGCCACATAATGTTATGTATTGTTATGTAATGTAATAAAGTTTGTGTAAAAAAGTAACTTTTTTTTTCATTAAAAAATTCACTGGACTTATGACTCCACCTTACATATTAAATAATAATAAATAAATCCAACATACTTGTACATTTCACCGAGCATAATTTCAAGGGATTGAAGCTCGGCAAACAATTGACACTTATCTGTCCACACGTGTAATTCTTGAACTAATTCTGGAACGATTAAAAATGTACGCCATCCTCTAATTTTCTTTGATTTTAAGATATCGCCAAATATATGATCTCCAATGTAAAGAACATCTTTTCCTTTTGCACCGATCAATTCGGTGAATACGTCGCACGAACCTTAAAATATCGTTTCATTTTAATATAAATTAGTAATTATTATTTAAATGAAAATGATATTTAAATACCTCCGGAATAAACTTGTTCTTTTTGTAATGGTCCCATATGAGTACCGACGCGTAATGCACCGGTACGTGGATCTACTTGACGTAAAATAGTCCCTTCTCCGAAGAATAATGGCTTACAAGCATCTACGACAATTATATCAAAATATGTCTTCCAATTCCTATGTGGATCTTCGGGCTAAAATAATATTTAATATTTAATGAAGATAGTATTGATTATTTTATTATAGAATTAGAAATACATACCCTAGCGCCATGTGGAAAATCGAACAAATACGTCATAATTTTGTCGGTAAATTTATATCCACTATTCGTAAGAAGGAACACTTTGGCGCCGCTCTCTCTAATTCTGGTCAAAAACATTGGTAGTTTTTCGTCTTTCTTCACATATTCTTCTAAATTCTCTATAGTTTTAGATTTTAAATCGCCTTGACAATGAACGTAATCTACCGCATTTCTTACATCTTGGAATATCGATTTGAAAGACATCGCTAGATCACCTCCACGAACACCAGTTCTTTCTCTAATCATACAAATTTAAATAATTATTTTGGTTAAAATACAAATTAAACATAATTAATATGATAATACCTTGTATATTGTGGAGAATTGGTGAAGAAATCAATTAAACATGCTAACAAATAGGTTTCCGGCAAATTGAAAAGCGTATTCAACACGTATACCCTAGATTCGTCCAGCTGTAGAAATTTGTTCGGATATAATTCGTATACTTGAGAACTGAAATTAAAAACAATATAAAATAAATGCATACATAATCGTTTCAAAATATAAAACAAACTCACTGTTTAAGGAATTCAAATCCGTGAACGCATACTAGGATGTTTCCGTAAGCATCCACTTTTAAAAGGTTTCCATAGTGAGTGTCGAACCATAATCCTCGGATCGGAAACGACGGATCGTATTCAAATTCCAAAATTTCACGTGGATATCCGAGATTCACTAAATGCTCTTTGACCAAATTGAAACCAAGTGTTTCGTATTGAGGAGATTTGTATTCTAAAATATAATAAATTAAATTAATACGCATGTTCACAATATATGTACAGTTTGACGTGTTGCCAAATATTATTACCTGCCAATGTATAATCCATGTCGAATCCATAAAATTTGATATTCTCCAAATGGAGAGAGCGATTGACGAATATTCTGAAAAAAATTAAAATAAAATCCATAAATATATTAATATAATAATCAGAGTAAATAATTTATATATTTTTTCAAACAATACGGTGATTGATTAAAACGTCATGAATGAAGAGTTGCAAATTTTTAAATTCTATTTAATTGCAGAATCATCTTAGGGAATCATTGCCAAGTGATTTGTAAATTTGTCAGGAAATAAGAGTATTTCTGGAACCACACGACGACAAAATAGAATCATGCGTGTTTACATATTTAAATATACGCAGAAATGAGATAAAAATATCGTGACATGAAACGTTGGCATATAACTCAAAAAATAACTTAAATTCGTTGACAAACATAAAAATTAATCATATGAACTATGTTATTTTGCTGTCGGTAATACATTTCCACAACTGCATCATCACCTTGCACATCAATTACATGTCGTAAAATACTTTTGTCTTTGGTATTTATTTCCCACATATGTACTTTACTCGATGACCATTTACTTACCGAAGGTTACAAGCGAGTGGGATCATCAGAATGTTTATTTAGCATAAAATTGTGTTTATTTTTAAACTCTATATAAAAATAGACATCAGCAAAAAACATAAATGACAAATTTAAAAAAAAAACCATTGAAATTTTACAACAGTTGGCGGTAATCATTCATTTTTTGGTGAAAATTAAATAAAAACAGCGTTCATATAAATGTTGTCATGACAATCATTATACATTTGTCAGTAAAAGGAAACGACGTCATTATTTTGTGCAATATAATATAAAAACAACTTCCATTTGATAAGATTAGTGTAAAATATAATGCAATATAATGAACACATAAACAAATAATGTTATTATATTACATTATTGTATAGAAAAATATTTATATATGGAATTTTAAGAGGAATTTAAGATGATATGGGTTGATGTACTATAGAGCAGTGTTTCTCAATATTTTTTTTATCTATGGCAGTTATATGGAGTAATAATTTCTCATTTTTTACCATAATATCAATGTAAAATATCGCCATATCGTTAATATCTTATGTGAGATTTTATAACTTTATATTAGAGAGTAATCAATGACAATATTTGATGTTTATTCTTTATCTGTTTCAAATGTACTTTTACACTCTTATATTATTTTATGATTTTTTATACTATGTAATTAGATCACTTTTTATTATTATATATGTATATGATTGTTTTGTGTGATTGGCGAATTGAATCACTCTGTAATGCCAATCACGCATTATCTAGAAATAAAATAAAATAAATAAATAAGGTTTTTAATTCATTTATTTTATATTAATTATTTAAATTTTAATATTTATCTCTGTTAAAACATATTTTAGTTATATAATCGATTTATATGTTTTTGATTGTTCAGAAATAATCTCAGATAAGCGCTAAACAGTTTTACACGACTCAAAACACTCCTAAAAATTTACATCGTAAATTAAAACAAAAAAAGATTCCATCCAATATTAACACATAATAATATATTATTCCGTTTTTACGCGCTGGTTTGATTGAATTATGTTGACGCGTAAAAAAATCATGTAAATTTGATAAATTAGTTCTAAACATTCTAAAATTTGTTCTTAAACTTCAGGAACTTTTCTACTCTGTGGGCCAAAGGTATAGATAGGCCCTAAAGATTTTTTAGAAAACAACTTGAACCAAGTTTTTTTATTAATTTAAAAAAAAATAATGTCCTTTTTTTAATCGGATATGAGATAAAACCCTATAGATCCTTCTCATTGATTTTTCCAAAAAATATCTCTTTTAACCTAGCCGTACCAATTTGTACTATTTGAGACCCCAAGTTTTTGGTTTTTCTCGAATAACTCTTTTAATATAAATCCTACATGTCTAAAAACCAAATAGTATAAATGTTTATTGATCTTTATTAAAAAAAAATAAAAACAACAATACTCGCTTCTGTTGCCACGGGTGCGATGTTTTATCTCGCTCGCATTCGCATCGCTCGTTAGTGAAACGCACTAGTTACGTCAATATATTGATAAAGAATTCATTAATATCATGACTTGAAATGCTTGGGGTCTACTTTCCATTATAAATAGACCCCCATCGGATGACGCGGTTGTTTTCGAGCCGCTGTGATGGCTCCGTTAATAAATTTGTAAAAACATATAATGAGAGTAACTCATAGATTCGATTAGAGTGGGAAGTAGTTCCGGAGTGGAAAGGCATAAGATCCTCTAGATTTAATTGATTGTTTCATTTTTGTTTTAGAAATCCCTTTGTCTGACCAAAAATGAATTAAGTATTTATAAAGTTCTGCGTAATTCGTCATAATGAATAAAAACCAGGGTTTAGAGCCGGAACTCAACCGGTAAAAACGTTATTTTTATTGGAACGTAAACCGAAGCTGAACCGAAAAAATATTGATTTATTTCGGTTCGTTACAAGTTGAAAAATAAATTTAACTCAACCGGAATATTTTTTTTAATTGAACCGGAACGAAATAAATAACGGTTTGAAGCTCTAGTAAAAATGCATTTTTCAGAAAATAATCCTTTTAAAATTATTTCAGATTTAAACTCTCTATTTCTTTATTGCTGTTATCATTTGAATCAATTTCCGCGAAACGATTTCGATTAATTCTTCATCATCTAGCATCTGTCGAGTAGATTCTCGTTAATATTTACAAATATCTGGTCGAGTTTTCTATTTTTTTTTATAATAATTTTAAATTCAAACAGTGAGCTGTGTTATTTCAAATCTTCTAATAAAAGAATCAAGTGTAAATTAATCATAGCATTAGATCTCAGCGATCTGATAGTGGGATGCGTACCACTCGCATCATAGTAATAAACATACATAGTAATCGACTATTGCGTATCTTTTAAATCGTGTTATCGTCGATATCTATGTATATCCGACTGATGAGAAAGCATGAAAACAAAATACGCAATAAACACATAAACAAGGTCAAGGATAACACGTCTTCCAGCTGATTCCCATTGATTTTCAAGCCGTCTGGTGTGACTGAGAGCACTTTCAAAGACGAAAAAAACTTACAACCAATTCAGAAGTGTTGCACGATCCGCACACAAAATAGATTGCGTGTCACACGAACACCGGTGTTTACCCAAAAGACCAGAACGCCGCGAAACCGGGCCAAAACACTTTGATACTCTCGATCGAGCATTAAAAAGCTGTTCCACGGTCACATTGTGAGTCCAATCACCGGCATATTCCCGAAATAGGATGGGGAATGGCGTTAAATCGAAGATTTCCCGCCGCCTTGACCCAGAGCAGAATTGATTTCGCATCAGTACAGTCACTAGGGCCAACAAAATGAGATGAAAATAATCCCCGGTGAGATTACCATCGGCGGTGTGTCTGTCTGCAAAGGATAACACTATTTTTAGATGGGAATGTATCGTGTCCAATGCCGCAAGTACGTAACTGGCGCTTCGCCCCCGTAGCAATTATGTGACTAATTGCTGAGGCGATCACCTGTCGCACTCCGTTGAACTGTTGCGAATCCAAGACGAAGAAGAATCACCGACTATTCTTCATAAGTTAACCGTAACCGTTGCATCTTGACGATGATGACATATTTTCTTCAAGCATAACCTAATAACCGACATCAAACAAAATACTAATAAGCAAAGAACGTGGCATCTAACATTAGTTTCGTTAGGAAAATATTTTTCTATGGACATCAAAACCGCACAAGAAACTTTTGAGGAATTGTAAATGAGAAAACATGATATTTATAAAAATCCAACATAGTTACCAATGCCAAGATGCGTCAGGGGTAAATTAAAAAAAATCAAACAGTTAACCCTCCTATAACGCTCCCTGCTATAGGGCGACGTGTGCTACAGTTCCTCCTACAGTGAGACGCGTAATTAAACTAAAAATAAAACAAGGTAATTTAAAATACGCGAATGGAATAATGTTTGAAGTATTAATTTCGTTCAATTACAAAATACAATTAAAAAAACTAACCCTAAAACAGCATATTCTTCTATAGGGCGAGTATCATTATTATATTGGCACTATAGAAGAGTTAACCGTATTTGTATTGTTTGTTTTTTTTATTACTAATTATTATTTATGTAAGCGATCTATTGGGGCAAGCGCGTAAAACTCAAATGGGTAAAATAAATAAGATTTATTTTATATGGACCGCAAAAAAAACAATTTTCATAGAAACGTAGATCTATTTTGAAAAATATATATAGTATATTCATATTTTATACTTCGGAAGAAATCTTGCTTGCAGTGATTACATTCAAAATTGACCCAAGGTGAATCTCAGTTATTCTGCATCTGACAGAAGACTTATTTTCTTTCATAATTAAAAATATTAATGAGTACTTCCAAACTTTTTTCAAAATGATGCAGTTTCATCTCCACTTGATATGTTCATGTTGCAAGTCAGAAAGTCCATCAAATTTTCATTTTAATTTGATCTCATCCTTGCATTTGTTTGCAAATGTAAATCATGTGTTTTGTTATATCAAGCCTGAAGGATACATCTTGTAACCATATTATGTCAAACAGTAACGTGCCTTGATTGTTACTTATTAAGAACTAGCATATTTCTTCTTTTGAGTTCTAGAATTGTTTAATCGATCCATCACAGCGAGTCGTTCGAAGGGGGTCTATCAGAGACCCCATGAATTCTTCATCAATATGTTGACATTTTTTTAGTCAAATAAAAAAAGTTTGTAACACTTAGGATTTATATTGAAAGAGTTATTCGAGAAACATTAAAACTCGGGGTCCCAAATATACCCCATCGGCACGACTAGGTTAAGAAAGGAGAGAACTGTCGTTGATTTAAACCTCGAGATTTCGTCAAAAAAACGTATATCGTTGTTTGGCACCTCCAGGGGTAAAATCTGTTTTTATCTCAATACTGTTTATTTTTTATTACGTTTCAGCTACATATAAATCTCACGAGAGACTAAAATCGTATTGTTTTATTATTAAAACGATTGTAATTCATCATGAAAAGTCATTACTCATTTTCAAGCGCCGTTTTTCAGTAAACATTTTTTATCTCTTAAGACATTTCACGTCCTTTTAAATTTATTTCAGCTTTAATGGTAGTCTACTTATGTGCTATCATCTGACTAGATGTTCACTGAATTAATTTTAACTACGTCTTCGGCACCAATCATCTGATCAGGAAGCATCTCGTCGTTATCATCACAAAATAAAGTTATAATAATTGGAGGCGCTATCTGTGGACTATATTTTTAAATGTATTGAAAAAAAGAATTAAAATATATTAAACATAACGCTTTATAATTAGTTTTTATTCATAATAATAGCCCACAGATATTAGAATCTGTAATCTGCTCCATAAAATATATTTCAATCGTATCTGATTGGACACCCAACCATGCATAACTTGTGCCTTGAAAAGTTTCATGGCCATTTTGCAATTCATCGTTTAATTTTCTCGTATAACTCATATATTATGCAAAATAAAACATAATTGTTGGCATAACATTGCAAATTTAAATTGGTTTAATCGGTTTGATATTAGACAATTATATCAAACCATGACTCACGAAGTCAAAATACGTTAAATTTCAACGAATATAATTAGTTCATTCTCGTCTACGTATAAGAGACAAAAATTGGCAGTCGTTTTGAGAGATTTTCCCAATTCACCACCAATTAATGTCAATCGAAGCAATATAATTGAAGAGTATTCCCGAGAGCGTGTCACATAAATTGACACCGTCGAATAACTTCCGGATATTCAGACAAGATGTCAGTAAACCACGCCGAGTACACTTTATTGGCATCGATCCGTCATTCTGCACGTGCCACACAAATAACAATGTTATGCAGATTATTTCTGACTGCATTATCGTGAATCATAACCACAGCACAATGTGAATAAATTTAGAGCAATGAACAAATCACACAGCAAGCTGTATAAAGAAATTGATCATCCTCGAACGAAGGCTGGAGTGCAAGAGTGGTTAACTTTTAACAACGTCCTCGAAGTTTTATGAGACTTCGAGGAATCAAGAACTGGTTCTTAAATGTACAATCATATTCTAGATCGGCGTTATTTAACCGGTGTTCCGCGAAATTTTATGATCAAACGAATACCGAGATCAATTTCGATGAACGATGCGCTGAAGCGGAAATTTTCGATTTGCGTTAGAATCTCGTGTTTGTCATGCAAAAATATGTTAAATATTTGCCATCCGTTTATATTAATTTCATTAATAGGCAATGGATGACATACAAACGATAATATTCCACAAATATGTTTGTTTTGTTGTCTTCCCCTTCGAACATATTGTCACACCATGCGCAAAATGGCCGCTTATTAGTTTGTTGTCGAACTAACACATTAACACAGGGTTGAGCAACCTTTTTTTACAACGGGCCAGGTACAAATTTAAAAAT
This sequence comes from Philopotamus ludificatus, assembly GCA_022495035.1. Taxonomy (NCBI): domain Eukaryota; kingdom Metazoa; phylum Arthropoda; class Insecta; order Trichoptera; family Philopotamidae; genus Philopotamus; species Philopotamus ludificatus. The sequence goes on from JAGXCT010034994.1 coordinate 8,036, forward strand.
GTTGTGCCCGCATGTAGAAAACCTATGATAATACAATACACTGAATAATGACCTCAAATTATCTCTTTATTAACAAAATTAACCTAGCATAAAAAAATACAGCAATAAAACACCAATTAATAGAAATACTATTAACCTAGCCGTGCCGATGGGGTCTTTTTGGGACCCCAAGTTTTTTATTTTTCTCGAATAACTCTTTTAATATAAATCCTATATGTACCATTTTTGTATTTGTCTAAAAAAGTCTAAAGAATAAATATAAATAAAAGAAAAATATTCGTTTATATTCGCTCCGTACTGGATGCGAGTGAAAAAAATATCGCGCATGTGCAAATATGAGTGAAACCTCGTGCGACGATACGGAAGCGTCCCTCAGTCGCGGTGGAACATCATCGAGTTCGCGTGTCGTTTACGTGTCATATTGATTAGTAAAAAAATCCAAAAGTATGAAGCATGTCATGAATAACTATATTTATTCTTAGAATAATCCATCTTTAAAACAATTATCAAATTGCTTCGGGTATATTTTCATTCATTCGTTTCATACTAAATAGACCCCATCGGCCAACGCCGTTGGTTTCGAGCCGCCGATCAGTTAAAAAAACAGCAAATGATATATGTGTAAAAAGATTATAATTACGTCTTGGGTATAATGAGGATGCAGGATAAGACTAGAGTAGAATGGGACTAGGAACTTTTAAAGTCAAAAAATTAAATCTTTGAAGGGCCGCACAAGAAAGTGTGGCGGGCCGCATGCGGCCCGCGGGCCGCAGGTGGCTCTCCTACATTAACCGATCCATCACAGTGGATCGAAAACAACTACGTCATCCGAATGGGGTCTACTTATAATGAAGTTATAGATTCTAGTATGCCGCGAAGATAAATAGATTAAAAAGCTCGATAAGCTCAATAAAATCCACGAAATACTAATTTTAATAATTCATAAATTCGATTTTATGCGGATATTTAAAGATACAGTCTATAGTCGGCGTCGGACTATGTAGTTTGCAAAATGAAAATTAACATAGAATATCTAATTACAGAAAATGACAATGGCCATTCTATTCTTTGTGAAAATGACATTGCTGTCAAGGACGTTAATTCATATTCCATACATGCACTTGCTCTAAACCAGGGATCGGAAACGCGATCCCGCGAAACACCTTTAAAGTGCCCACCTTTCAAATAACTAAATTTAATATTACATTTTTCAATTCAAATTTATTTGTAGTTCTTTAATCCCTTTTTTGAAAAAACTTTCTTGTTTTTAATCGAAATACTCGTTCAAGTAGTTTTTGACTTTTTTCTCTTAAAGTATGCTCCATGGATCTGAAGAGAAAGTAATCGAAAGGAGCAAGGTCTGGGGAATATGAAGGTGTGGCAGAATCACCCAATTTAACTCTTAATTTTTCATGGGTCATTCTTACTTCATTATCATTGTGAAGAATTATTCCTTTTCTCTTAATTGATCCGTCACGGATCCGTTTGTGATATGCTTCATAATTTAGTGGATAATTTGATTTTTTTTACTAATCAATATGACGCGTAAGTGACGAGCAAACTCGACGATGTTCCGTCGCGACTAAGGACACGACACTAGTACGTTTCACTCGCACTTGGCACATCAAACCGGATGCAAGCGAGAAAAAAGATCGCGCCCATGAAAACAGATGCTAATATTGTTGTTTTATTTTTTTCGCAAATGGGGAGAATAAAGGTCAATGATTATTTATAAAAAATATATTACTCCTATCCCTTTCCTTAATTAGGGAGATTCTATTCATATTAATAATTAATAATAAATGTGATTATATGTCAAAGTGAATAATCGCTTCATATATTAATATAAAATCGCGCGTATTTTACGCTCTCGGTCATGAAAGGGTTAACGGCATTGTCAACATCCGCTCAAATTAATTTTGACAAATTTTATGGCATCATATATAATTACCTCTTTCCTTAATTTGATATCTGAAACCGAATTTTTAACGCAATAATATTTTAGAATGGGTTTGAAAATCACACGAAACCGCATCATAAAATAAGTTTTACGTTCTTTTGGTATAAATCAAACAATTATTGGCGAAAGTTACATATCCGCATTATGTTGAAGTGCATTTAAAAGTTAGTTTAAATCCAAAACTGCGACTGCAGTAAGCGTTTCGTTCCGGAATCTGGGTTAACGCCGTAGACTCCAAATAAAAAGGTGATACGAAAATTTGTTCAGCACACAAATTTTTCAGAGTGCCAAAATTCAAATCAAATCACAACACACATTGCCGAAACGGAAATTGTGTAACGCAAATATTTTGCTACGCGATGTTTCGAAGGTTGGATCGTTATTTTGGGGGAGTTTTGCGAGAGTTTCCATGCGAAGAGGCTTTTTTAGAAAAGGCTATTAAACACAACTCACTCGTTCGGCGCTTTGTTCCTCATTTCTGCGGCGTTAAAGATTGGCACGAACGCCAATCGGTCCTCGATGGTATCGGCACACTCGCACAAATGTCCGTTCTGATTGTCCTTCACGGGCATTATTCACAATGAACACATCAACAAGTCGGTCCACGGTTCGAATATCGTTGATTATTAATCTGCAGATTTGAAAAAATCGAGTCCCCCTCAACCATTTGCGTAACCCTATACAAGTTAATTCAATTGACCGCGGTCCACAAACGGGGAGTGAATAATGACATGATGGTCAAGAGTCAATTATGATTTTGGCATATGTTTCATTTGATACCAAATTAAGGATGTATGCGTTCAAAGGTCATTTCATATGTGTAACACACAGTTGACATTAATAAAAATCCAGTTTTCTAACGAGAATATCGATATACTAATTTAAATACTGCTCTATATTTAAAAAAAAAAAGTATGTATCTATCACGAAACTATGCTTCAGGCACGACATGCCTTGCCCTTGATGCATTATGCAGTAAAACACATTATATATGTGCATATAAATTATATTTAACATACACGTGTATTCAAAATTTCACATCAAACCATCACAATTATTTTAATAACACGACATATATCAAACGAGCGTATTAATCAAAATCAAAACTTGATTTACGCGGTGTGAAAGCTCTCAGAGCCGAACGTACTGAGGGTCGAGACGCAACTAAACTCTTCAGTGCGAGCTGGAGAGCGTAAAAATCAGCGATTCTCAAATTGAATCATAAATTAAAAATATTTAAATCATAATCGGGCAGAATCACAAGATCGATAATTAGCACGTGTCGCCAGTACATGGCAATATGTACATGTATGCCGAGTCAAAAGGGAGTATGCCGTATTGGAACTAAGCCAAAATTCAGATGAAATCGATATTAAAACCTCAATCCATTTATTCAGACCCGTACTTTTCGTCTATATTCGTTGCATGATCTTTTAAATGTATCGCATTAAGGCAGCCGTATTATGAAAATAAATTATTTTCGCGTTAAATTAATTTTAGGTCAATTGTTGCAGTGATTATGAATCGAG
>JAGXCT010034994.1:13260-26856 GCA_022495035.1 Philopotamus ludificatus
GCGCATATGAAACTGGTGGGGTTCAGTACCTCCAACAAGCTTAAGAACCACTGCTATAGAGGGTATACTGAGGATTGCCCCACATACCGCTCTATAGCAGGGAGCGCTATAGGAGAGTTGACAATAATTCAAGTCAATCAAGATAAAACATTTATGAATGGTGCTAAAGTACAGTTGTGTGATTCAGAAGCAATTTATCATAAATATAAAGTTGAAGGTCATTGTCTATATATTTTTAACAAGAATAGTACAACGTCACAAACAGTTTAGTTAGATTCAGTACAAAGTACAAACAACTCAATATATGTAAATATAAATATTTAACACACAATAATAATATCGAGTAAATAATTTAAAAATATTGTTCTCCCTTTTAATGTAAAATGATTTTTTAATTCAGTAAAAATGAAAAAGCATAACATCTGCTTTTTTTGCTTCACTATCATTTTCTCGACCTTCGACTATATCTATTGCTACATCAATAACATCATTGTCACATTATCCAGAAATAATTCATAGACATAATTTTATATAAAAATGAAAAAAATACTTTATTATCAGTACAACATTAATAAAAAAAGACTGGACTTAATAAATCCATCTCGAAAGTAGGGACGAGAGAGATACATCAGTAAAAATTAATTAAATTTTATGACACCGGAAAGAAATCAATTATTTTACATAAAAATATTTATTGTATAATAAATTTTATTTTGCTTAAGGATATAAAATCCAGTTCTACAGCAGATAAAACTCACGTCGACATTGCATGATGCCCTTTTGCGATCAGGTTTCATTAATGAGGGTTATGGTCAAATTTTCACAGTTAATAAATCATAGTTTTGGTTTCGAAAATTTAATTATATATTTTAACATTAAATATTAAAAATTAATATAATTTAATTCTTCTTCTAAACTATAAAAGCCTTGGTCCATATTGTAACAACATTAGAAACACATCGGGAAATTGAATAAAATAGATAGTTGGGTGTTGTGTATTTTTCATCATGAACACGGCAAGAATGACTCGTGATAAATTCTAGACCTAGTTTGGAAGGTTTTACAACACCCTCCTTATTCGCCAGACCTTGCTTCACCGGATTACTATCTCTTCAGGTCAATGAAATATAGCTTCAAGAATAAACAACTCCATAAAGTGGATGAAATAAAAATTCGCTCGAATAGTTACATTAATTTCATGCAGCCAATTTGTATGAAAGGAGCATAAAAAAATTACAAAGCGTTGTGAAAGAATTGTAGACATGGAAAGAAGTTGCATTTTATGCTATCTGTATATAAAATTAAAAAACTTTTATAACCCTCATTTTTATATTATTAGATTGTATAATAATTTTTCAGTTTAATTGCTTTTTTTACAAACGCGGCATAGAAAAATTGTTAGATATCTAAAATCGATACCACATTAAGCTAATTAAGTGATCCCTTGAGATGTTCATGTGGAAAATAAAGATGGTAGATAACGTACAATAATATTGATTAGTGTTTACCTGTGTCCCAGATCTCTTTTGTCCAACCACGTATTTTCAGCTGCAAACATTCCTTGGGCGAATCCTTCCAGATCGCATTCGCTAACATCGTTGCGAGTCATGCGGTTTCCTCCAGAAGAGACGCGACGACGTCTAGACCCCACCGGACTCGACGTTTCCAGATCAAAAGTCATCGGAGGCCTGGTCTTGGACGAGGAGTTGGCCCTAGCCCTCAGTTCTCCCGCGGTTATCGGAGGAGTTATCGGATACACTCCGATCAACGGTGGAATCTGAGTTGTTTCAGGCATGGCGGTTTCAGCGACAGTATTACAACGATAAACTGTTAAAATGTTTTTGTTCTTTTCTAATCACTTCAATAAAAAATGGACACGAACTGTTTTACGATTGGCTGGACATGTTCTGCGGTTTTCGCAATGCTGTTTATTAACATTTACGGAATTTGCACGGGCGGTCGCTGTAATAGAAATGCAATATGTATATCTTATCGAATCGTGTGTGGGATGCATAAATTATTCTGTGTGCCATAAATTTGATATGAACTAGATTGCTGAAAACATGAAATGAAATTCATGCAGATTCCAAATTAATATAAATATGCGTAATATTTATATGAAATAAAAAAAAATTAGAAAGTCTGATTGAATATTTAATAATAAAAAAAATACCATGCCAAAAAAGATTTAATTTATCTAACTCAAATAAAGCAAATGGCTGATTGCATAAAATGCTGCTGACCACAATCAAGTTATTATATTTTACGTACGTATCATATAATATTGTTTATATGCGGTTTTCCATTACACATTTTTAATAAGGGCATCGAACCGGAATTAAATCGAAAACTTTATTTTTTCGGAATGAAAATCGGAAAAAATTCCGGTTTGTTTTAGTTCGTTACATATTCAAACATTTTTTTCAATACGAATAAAAATATTTAAAACATATTAAATCAAGCCATACAAAAAAATGTTTAAAAATTAGAATATTTTTTTCAAAAATTAGGAGAGTTTTTCAAAAATTAGGAGAATTTTAAGCGACATTTCAAATTAAAAATCGAAAAAATAGCGGTGCAATGCTCTGACTTTGATAAAACGCGATTGAACATCAATGACAATTTATTCATATATGTAAACGATGCAATATATTTATATGACAGACAACAAAGAAAAAATATAAAATATGTTCTATGCTATGTGCTGTAATGTTTTATTGATAATTGATAAACCCTTTAAATGTAATTCTCAAGTGCAAGATGTGGATTTATCGATTTGATATAATTTACATCTGATTATGTTCATATGCGATAATTCATTACAGATAAAACACGATCAAACAACATGCCTTTTTCATCCGCAATATTATCACGTTAACACCGAAGGACGCGAAATTGCGTCGTCTGAAATGTTTAAGTAGAAGCGGACGACGAGAATTCGACATTTTTTATAACAATATTAAAGTTTTTTTTAATATTTTGAATCAATGTTGTAATATTCACAAGATAATTTTGAAATATCCGCGATACTTTATATAAATTTAACCCATTGCACTCGCGAAAGATTTGTGCTATGTACTTGATATATACGGAAATATATATGAAAAATAACGAAAATTTAATATTTATGTATTATGTATATCGGAAAAGTTTTACTTTAGTATTTTAGGTAATAATTAGTCGACGCGGCGTTGTTTTCTACCAAATTATTTTTCGGCAAATTGATCTGTTTCATCATTTTACCCCTCTAATATTCATTATCAGAAAACTAAGCAAAGGTATATGAACTAGGATATATTCTTACACATTCATTGAAAAAGATTCGTTATATTTTCGTAATAATAAATCGAACAAAAATACCAAGCGAATACCAAATAAAATTGCGATTTGACTGAAACTATAAAGACGTTTCAATTTTTTTATTGCTTTCTTTAAATTTATTGTTATAGGTTGTTAATTTATGGATAGTAGTGTTTGTAAACTATCTTTTAAATGAAGAACCGACAGTTAATTATCTTCAGTTTACTTGTAAACACAAAAATCGTGGTCATAAATGTCAATCACGCCGCGTCGTAGTGCACATGAGTGTCTAGAGCACCGCGTTGCGGGTTAAACAAAGAAGATCCGTTTTAATGATAATAATTAGAATTTAATAATAAAAAAAATATAGCAAAACCTAATAAATAATAATCTTCAAGTTAAACTGAACATTTATTTCGTTAAATTCTCCATTTAATTCACACGACACTAAAAATACTTTCACCGTATGATAATATTTTCAGAAGTAGTAAACACATACGAAACTATTTTGAATATATTCATACATTTATAATAAGCACAAAAATTATACATACTGATTTTTGAATTTTTAATATTTGGCAACCCCACTGAGACATATAATGACGAAAATATACTAAATATATTAGATTAACTAACCAATTCATATTAAAAATAAAATTTAAAGCATTTTTCCATTATAATAACCATTATATTTTCACTTTCATTGTATTTAGAAAATGTTATATAATTTTCATTATATAACATTTTCTAAATATAATATTATTATTGTCAATGTATGATTTCGCGTAAAATTATTCTAGATTTTGTATTTTTCTTGTATTCGCATAAATTAAACCGAAAATAAATGTCATAATATAAACCGAATCGACTTGAATCAAAAACGAACGCAAACTGTTCTGAACTTGAATTTCGTCACTGAAAATTACATCTTATCGCAATAAAACCGCCCTATATGTTACACTAGGAGTTCCTTACGAGTGCAAAGGGTTAAAAAGCAACGGATAAAAATAGCTCACATAAATAGAACAGAATTAGATGCATCTCTTTGTTTGTTAGATCATTAACACATGTTCATTCGATAGATCGTATATAAGTTCTAATGAAAACAGTACTTGCTTAATATATGGAATTAATTATCGTGGATGTGACATGACATTTTTTTCTAAATGACATCGATAGATGTATCCCTGTTTTTTCGACCCACTGAAAACTAATTGATTTCCAGATGCATACACAACCGGTATAAATATTTATTACCGGTTTCGAATATGATTGAATGCGCGACTATCCATAAATGTACGTACATCATACGATACATGATTAGAATATTTTGCCCGTGGCGATACTGATTGCAATGCAATTCAGCAACTCAGTAAATAACAAACGAGTAAACAGAAAAAATGGCATATACACAGCTGTGAATAATTGAGCGTACTAATGCGACGATAAAACACGTACACTTTGCAATGAAATAAAAAAAATCTTGATAAAAATTGTATCACGCACTATTAATATATTATTTTATGGATAACAACAAAGAGATTCGTACCATACGACGTTGAAAACGTATAGTAAACAACACGGCGAGGGGAAATGTGTCAGATGCGAAGTTATTCTAAACATACACACAAAGGAGAATGCAATAAAATTGCAAAACAATGAATGGCACTCAGAACGATTTCGTATCGTCACTTTCGTCGCGATAAAACAAATGAATATCTAGAAAATATATATATGAATTTCAAATCAATTCCTTTGTTTACTTTTTGTCGAGTGATTTTCGCGGAAAATTGCGGCGTCACTTGTGCACAACCGTTCACGTCCACGTCCGCGAACTGTCTGCGGGAAACGCTCGGAGAACCGTCAAAGAAAACTATTGGCGAAAACATGGATCCGTTATCGGACGTTTTCACCTTTCACCTCGGTCGTCTTACGCATTACACCGATAAAGACCCACGCGAACTGCATTTTTCCCCCCATAATTAACAACAAAACGATAAGAAATGAACCGCATCCTATGCATTCTATATTAACCCTTTCCACTCTGAATGCCATAACTGTTGGCCCAAGTGAGTTTGGCAGGCATCTCTAAAGGCCAGCAGTTAAGGCCCAAAGACGCAATAAGTGTATGCGCCGATTTTAATAGGGCGCAGCTAAATTTTACGAAATATTATTGCTTCTAATTATCGAGAAGGGTTCCAATGTGAAGTAACCCAACATTTTTTTTATTTAAATTTATAGTTACGCGTAATTAATTCTCAGAATGTGCATCTATTGATATTTATCATATGTCAATATTTTTGGAGCAGTCAGTTGGTTTCTTCATATCGGAAAGTTGTCCGAAGCTGTGTACTGTGGTGACCCTATTTTTGTATTGTGGAACTATTTTTTTTTTTAATCCATTACATACATAATTATTTGATAAAAATAATGAAACAGTAAAATCAGTGAAATAGTGTTTATAATTAAATAATAAACTATGAAAAATAATAAAAAATAATGATACTTTTGATTATTTGTATATTAGTAATGATGGCCCTTTTACGTCTGATAATGTTAATTATAATATATAAATACAGTGGAACCCCCTATTAAACTACTCCGCATAACGCGATGAAATATTCGCCGCATATACCCCAACTTACGCGGTCGCATTCACGCCGACGGTCGACGAATCCATACAAGGCCGACTATTCATTTGACACGGGTTCGGCTGCACACACACAGCCGAGCGGCCGTCTGTGCGATGCATACAGTCAAACGTTGGCTAGCGTCTCTGTGTATTCGACACGCGCCATGCTATACCCTCAATAACACGACTCCAATTTACGCGGTCCCGATTTTAGTGTTAGTGGGGGTTTAACTGTATTTAAAAAAAAAATGGAAATAGTGATGATATAGACATTGGCGAAGACAATTCGCTCGGCAATGAAACAGATAGTGGATGTGAAACCGTCCCTCACAAACGAAAGAAATGTGAAGACTCTAGCGATGAAACATAATGATGAAGAGAACAAACATTAATCAATATCATCAAGAACTTCAAATTTGTAAAATAAAAATAATTAATTCTACTATCGGTGATTGAATAGTAGGGCCAAATATTCTAACCAATTGTTTGGAACATATTGTGTATTAGAAAAGAAAATAAGCTAAAAATAAACTAAAAACCACTGAATCATGTGCAATTTGTAGATAGACTAGTTATTCAACTGGTTAGAAGTCACAGGGAAAGATTAATAAAAAAATATATAGACATTCAGTGGATCCAGAGCAGCGATTAAATCACGTCAATCTACATCTGATAGCGATTGATAAATAAAAGGATATTAGGGATTGAATTGTTTGCGGTTCTAATAGAAAATTAAAGCAAATATTTCCTATTATATGCATAATTTATAATTCTTATCATAATAAAAAATATGAATATAAAACTTTTTATTTATGTAACAAATAAGCAAATATGTTTATTATCAAAGTGAACCAAAATTTCATTCCATCACGGTCATACACATTTGAATGAACCACGTGTCAGTATTCCCAGACAGTGTGCCAAAACTAATGAACCAAGTTTTTTAATATAATTTTTACAAATTCGTATTTTTTTTTATCCAAAGCAGCTGACTGGTTTTGAAGAAAAATATCCAGAGTGGGAAAGGTTACATCCTAAATTTCCACGATTCGAATCCATCACATGTATTATTTTATGTGAATTCGCTAATTGTTAACAAAAACATTCCTCCTTTAAATGTTAAAACAACATTTTGTTTATGTTCGGGACCATTATGTTTATCCAATAAACTGTATTACGTTAGACAACGCTCAAAATTAAATTATGACATATAAAATATATAATTGATAATTGTGATCCACGGTTAACTATTGAGGAATTATCGCACGTCTTTATGGACCATAGTGTAGTTACATTAAAAACGCATCGACACGTTAAATGAAATGGATTTTGGACGCTGTGTACTACGATAACAAAGATAAGCAAAGAAACGTTCTTTGTCGGCAGAACAAAGAATGTAGAAATTAATGTGGATGGTTTTAGTACATCCTCCAGTCTTTGTATTCATTAGACACGGCTTCCTGCGACTTCTTCCATCCCCGAAGATAAAAGAAACATGAATGGACGACGTTTTGCCGATATTGAGACAAAGGCAGAATCGCTGCAGTAGCTAAACGCCATATTGAAAATTGCGTATCAGAACAACGTTGAAAATTGGAAAAAGCCCTGTTGGAGTCTTCAATAAACTCCTAATAATCTGTAACCTGATTATCAGAGCAAGAATTAAATTCATTTTTAAAAAAATATTATCGCGTCTAAATTGCACACGTGTTTAGACGTTAAAGAAGATGATCTAACAAAATTAACATTTTGGTGAATGAAAAATCTCAAATCGACCCCTGGGTCCCTCGACCCAGGGGTCGATTTAGACTTGCAGGTGGGGAAAATGGAGGTCCACGTGATCGGAGCCCATATTGGCTTATTTAAACATAAATTAAAAACCAAAAGTGCAGACAATAAACGACAATGATTATTTATAATATTTATTCTTTAGATTTTTTCAGACAAATACAAAAAGTTTGTGGCGTGTAGGATTAAGAGTTGTTCGAGAACAAAATTGGGGTCCCCAATAGACCCCATCGACACCGCTATTAATAGCTATTATTAATTATAATTTTACTACGTTTTGGGTTGAGTCGTTCCAAATCCAAATGTTTACATTTTGGGTCTTTTCAATAATTGTTCACCCTACATAAAAACCCTATCAAAATGAGCAGCATTGTGCCAGCTGTCAAAAAATCAATAGTAGGAAGGAAAGGAGGCTATGGAAAACAAAATATACGGCAAGGGGTCTACTGAGCAAAAATGTTTCGATACCTATGATTTAAATGAACAGAAATAATAAATATTCCTATTGATTGTTACAGTTAGAAAGGGCACGGATGAATAGAACGATCTTTGAATATTGGCTAAAAAAATCGGTTGTTGTCAAAATGTTGTTGTCAGACAATGATCCTTTTCATCCAATGAAAATAGTCTAGTCTTACGCTTGCAAAATTTTATCAACCAAAGTCTCTTCTTTAATGCGAACAATGATTATTTATTCAATAAAACTACGTTAACGTACTGGCCTTCTTAAAACCCTTAGTAATGAAAATGAATACTTGACTAAATTCTGGAAAAAAATGATAATACTAAACGTGATACATGGAGTAATTCAATATTGCTACAAAATAAAGTCAGTAGCACAGGTTTGATCGTAGAAAAAAAATATTAAATCTAAATAGATCTTTCGGTGAATTCTAACGAGTACTATAACTACATTGATTAATGGTGATTGAAATATAAGGATATAGTTAATACAGTTATAGTTAACATTCTTATGAGCAAACAAAAAAAAAATGTTAAAATAAAAGTCTACTTTAGAAATGTAAGTGTAATTGTATTTTTTATTGCATATTTTTGTAGAACATGTATAATTCTAAAAACTAATGCAAAATGAGAATGCCTAAACAATTCCTTCAAAATCTTAATGAAATTGATGTAAAAATTAATATAAATCGCTATATGATAATATCCGGTGAGATTTATTTACTGTTGGGAAAATATGAGAGATTGTTAACACGACAGATCTGCACTGATTGTTAACACGACAGTGACTACTATGGTTTTTCACAAATATAATTGTCATCACCATACGTTATATTCCATCGACGATGCAAACAACGATTAAAGTCTACGACGATGTTTTATAATATAGTTTGCAATATATTATTAGAAATATTAAACTTCGCAATTAAAAAAAAATGCATAAAAAGATATATGAGTATGCTAACATATAATGTCATCGAGGACGTAAACATTGAGATTAATAAGTTTGAACCATTCTCGCAATCAAATACATTGTATTGCTCTGAAGTATTGCAAACTAAATAGTTCGAAAAACGTATATTATTATACTTTTAATAATAAAAGTCTCATTATGAAGTCTCATTATAAAACATTGATTTCGATATTTTTTGACATAAATATTCGGACACTATATTTGCTTACGATTGTTTTATTCCGGTACCATTGAATGTGACAATTATATAAGAATGCGAAACCGCAATGAAGTTTTCATTGTTCCATAATATCATACATTCCATACGTATGACATCAAAAATCTAGTGTAAACTATAAATTCTATATAAACTTATTTATATAAGTTTCTTATCTTATCAATCTGGAATGCCGCCCCGAAATAAATCAATAATATTGTGATACGCATTCAAAACATAACATTTGACATTGATAAAGAACTACGTTGCATTTTTATAACATAATTAGTTGGCTAAATTTCGATAGTAACGTTTGCGCAATAGTTTTCCAACAATTAGAACAATGATAATGCAAATGAAAACATATTGGCGCGAATGGCACATGATAAACCTGACGCAATGAGACGTTAAATGTCATAATACAATGCACAATTCAATTCATCGACATAAATGTTTCGATAAATAGAAAAAATAACAAATAGAGTTCATTCTAGACGGCTATCTAAAATATTAACTTTATTTTTAATTCAATACTCTAGATATCAATTTTATATAATGGTGTTTATCATGAATTATTTAATTGTATCCATGTTGTTGTTTACGTTCATTATTAATTTATCTCCCAATAAATAATGATGCAATGGCTTCGACAACTATAAATTATTTTATATTAAAAATTTAATAATACAGATAATCATGAGTTGCGGTGAACTAATCTATGATGTCGAATGACTTCGCCAAAAACCGTATAAAAAAGTGATGAGTTGTTTATACATTTCTCGATATTCAACCATACAAATCTGGAGGTCCCATTGAAATTTTAAAGCTCGTTTTAGATTGGAATCATAACTGAGAAAATTCTGCTCCAGATTCTTAACAAATTGCAAGCCCTTGTGTATTAAAACAGCTATTGTTTGATCAATGAAAGCATCTACGGTCGAGATTCCTCTCAAAGAAGACTTAAGGCAAGCTCTACATGACTCTGATCAGGCCCGTCCTAACATATGAATCTGAATGTTGGATTTTGACAAAACAAATTGAGTGACAACTGGATATCCTGGAGTGGAGAATTCTGAGACGAGTATTTGAAGCAACGAGGATCTGCACCGACTGTACAGGGATATACCGGTCACAGCTGTCGTCAGAGTGGCCAGACTTCATTGGGCCGGTCACGTGTCAAGGATGAGAGACAGTCAGCCGCAGAAAAGGCTTATGGTTAACAAGCCTTTCTGTCCCCGGAGGAAAGGAAGACCAAGGCTGAGGTGGTTGGACTGTGTACAGAGGGACACTGCATCATTAAAACTTACCAGAAGATGGCTATTAAATAGCAAAATTCATAAATATATGAAAAAATATAGTTATGTTCTCTTTAGTGGACTGTTTTATTTCTAAACTGTGTAAAACGAGTTGAACATATATTTAAATGCAATCCAATTATCTTCGAATAGATTTGTCGACACCAAAACAAGTCATTTACATCAAGCTCATAAACCTTATCGCTTCATTTAACCTATAGCTGACATCGTGTCATCTCAGTAGGCACCAATTTAATTGCATTACCCCCAAGAGAGCAATAATTTATGAATATTGAACTCTAGTAGCCTCAGATAATATATCTATCATATAAACTAACGATATAAAAAAATCAAGGAAACATTTGATTTATTTATACAAATGATTTTATAACAAAAGCGCCATAAAATGAAACACGAGGCCTAAAATATCCGACCATTATATATGACTTGACTGTGCAAGGAGAGGAAGATAAGATAACAATCATACAATGTGTTTAGTTGATTTTATAAAACGTTTATTACTCATTTCACACAAATTACATATATAATATAGCAATATCGATGCAAAATCCAATATCTGAGAGAATATTTACTAATACTTCATTATCTTTAATCACCATATTGTTTGAAAATTCATAATAAACTAATTGTAAATAATAATATAGTGAATTTCCACTCACCTATGAGCAGCCTTCCTGTACCATTTCTTTCCAATGATCGGAAACTCTCCATCGAATCCAGTTATTGATGGTGTCCTCATAAAATCTCGCATATAATTAGTGTCTACCATTTTAACAGTTATTCTTCTACTCAGACCAGAGAACGAAACGCTGGAGATGTGTTGAAGTGTCTGGCCCAAGTGGAGTAGTCTTCTTCTTACATACACCATCGAAATAATTATTATCGCACGGCTTATCAGATGAATTTAATGTAAACTAATTCATATACGCGGCTTATTATGTGTCTATGGTGAAGTCACACAATGCACTTTAATATCTACCATTCGCACACAAGTACTACGAGATAATAGTCACAGGCGGTGAAAATTAATTGCGTTATCAATCAAAAAATCGCTAATATAATTTAGTTCTAATGTTTTAAACTATCTTTGTGAAAATTAAACACTTAACAAAGCATTTTGAAGTGTTAGCCGCTAAACCTAGTACTGAAATTTAAATTAATAAAAAATTATGCATACGTTAAAAACATAATAATCATTCGTAAATAATCTATCACATTTATCGATCGGTTTATTGTTCAATTTATCGGCGACCGATCTGTTGACAATATGCAATAAATTATTATTTTCTTATTCTCCAGCAGTTTTATGTGACAATGATGATCAGCAAACGTTTTAGTGTTTAATTATATAAAAAAAGCAAACAAAATAACGTGTTAGTGGTAAAATTATAAGCAAACTCGATATATTTATACAAATATAAATAAAGGATATTAAAAAACAAATATTTGCATAACTATTTTTTTATGTTATACACTAATAATTAGCATATATAGGATATTGTGGCAGATTTTGCAAAATATATGTATTAAAATATTAAAGCAAATTAAACAAAAAAAAGTTTACAATAGTTTATTAATTGCAAAACAAATATGTGTACATGAAAAAAATATTTCAATATTTTTCTAAGCTTGAATTAGTTCACATTGATAATGTACAAATACAGGGGAGTCTAATGATAAAAGTATCGTGTTTTAGGAAAAATGCATACAAATTATACAAATATGATTATTAAAACGACTAAGGTTCAGAAAAACACAATTTTAATACAAAAAGAAACAAAAATTACAAATTCCAATCATCATTGTTAATTATTTTTAATTAGACCAATAGCAAATGTTAGTTATTACATAAAAACAGCTATAGCACTGACAATCATTCAACGCGCGAAATGAATTTATTTATTTGATCATTAAATAGTATTATTTTCATAATTTTATTGTGATCGTGTAATCGATTTATTAGAAGAATACGTTTATTTTGATATATTTAATTATTATATAAGAATGTTTAAATCACCTCGGCAAGAGTTTGTTTAATACAAACTATTTACGTATAATAACTGTAAAATAAATAATATAATCTCAGATAACGACCGGGCAAACGTCACGCTCGTGCACTAGCACTAGGCCGAACAGCTCCGCATGACAATCGACGTTTGATTTTTAATTTTGGCCATAACGCACCTGGCGACGGCCAAAATAATTCACTACACAAAGTAAATGAATAGCACAAATATTTTACTGCAATCATTACCTATTTTAATTATATTTATTACATTAAATTATATTAGTAAACTTAAAGTATTAATCTTGGTAATTAATGTAGCACTTTTATTTGACAGATAAACTGCCAACCGCCGTGTTTGGGTTCGATTCCTTTTAAAACTAACAAACGTCATCTGTCATCGTTGGAATCTAACGGTTTATTTGACGAGCAGTGGTTGAATTATCCTTATAAAAAACGGTAATATATGTAAATCAACAATATTTCATTAAAATATGTATAATTTTTAATACATTTTATTAATAATCATAAAAGAACTTTTTATATTCGTTCTAATAATGCAATATCGAACTCAGTGCCACTCCCCTGATTGATACATTCGTACACTAATGTTATCATATTTTGGTTATGTTGACATTCTGATAGTTATTGTCACAAATTCTATCAATAAAATTACATGTGGAAAGGTCATGTGGATATAAAAATAATTATTCTTTTATATGGTAAAAAATGTTACATAATAATGATACCACATGGTGTTTTTAATTCATTGCATATTGTGCAATTTTGTCGCATAGTAAATATTAATGGATCAATTCGCGATATCCAAATATTTTTTTATATTACTTTATTATTGTCAGTATACATGATGATGATTTCGTATGGTTTTTACTTTGCCATTCTTCGCATGCTCGTCGTTGTTGG